>CAUYRH010018469.1:0-11574 GCA_963574655.1 Perodicticus potto
GAGGGAGAGATTTCAAGTGGGGAAAGAGATGCTCTCTCCGTTCAGGAGAGGCATTCTTATTGGTCCATCTCGGGTCATGTGTGTATTCTTTGGACCAATCACTGTGGGTAGTGGGATGCTATGCTATGTGATTGGCTCAGCCTGGATCATGTGGTAACCCTGTGTTTGTGAGTGTGGTGGGGGGAGAGGGGAGAGAGGACCAGGGGATAAGGTGCTGGGGAGAAGGCAAAGAGAAAGAGGAGAAAGAAAGAGAGAGACATTGGGGATTGTGATTGGCAGTTGTATTATTAGTTCATATCCTCTAATAAGTAGATGCCAAAATAGGACTAAATATATCAATATAAGGATTTTATTAGAGGAAATGCCTGTGTGAACGGAAATACATACTGAGGGAGCTATTAATGTCTGGGAAGGCATCAGACCATGATGCCCTCTGACACTCCATGAAGGAGAGAGCCTCCACTGCTGTGCCGTCTGTGCACAGTGTGGCAAGGGTATTGGGAAGTTCCTGAGGCAAAGTTGGCTGAAAAAGGCTTCCGATCTCACCTTGGAATAGTGCGCCCTTTTATCCCTGTGACAATCAGTCATTGGCAAGAGCAGCCTGTAGGAGATGCGACCTCAGCATAAACATGGACGTGGATTTCCAAGCGCAGCAGCTGGGGCCCTTCATCCATGTGCCCTCGCAGTAGGAGGTCTCTCATGGGCATTCTCACGCCTGCACAGCAGTCCCCTCCAGATTATATGGCTGCAGCATGAGAAGGGCAACGTCAAGAAAAGAAGGGATATATTTTTCTGGACTGAAAAATTAATAAGGTCTAGTACACTAAGTATTGTCAAAGTTCTTTTAACATGCCTCTCCTGGCTAACTCTTCCTTTCCATCCCCACAACTGCTCCCCTTGTTCATACTTTCACTGTCTTATTCGTGGATACTGCAGCATCTTCTGGCTTTATTCTCTACATTCTTCAACCACTCCTGTACACCACTTTAACATTTTCTGCCTAGAACATTACTTTGAACATACCACTTTCTTGCTAAAAGCCTTACAAGATTTGTGGGCAGTCTCAAACCCCCAATTTGCCCTTCAAAACTTTCTGATATGACTCTTACTATTCTCAGTGCTACTTTTACTCTTGCACATTTCCCCATCCTTCAGGCACACCATGTTCATTAACACAAGCTTGTCTTAAAATCATTGAATCTCAGAGTTGAATTTCTATATGAGCATCAGTTGTTCTCCATTTAGCTTATTGTCCTTAGGAAGATTAGAGGTGAACCTTTGGGGATTAAAGCAAAAGTATAAATGAGGAGCAGTGAGGAGAGAGAGGGAGCTAAGGTCTACTCCCTCTGACAAAACTAGCATGTGTTAGGTTTTTGAGAACAAGAGATTGGGATAAAATAAAGGTTAGTGTAGAGTTGGATTGTGGGAGAGGGAGGGATGGAGAGACTGTACAGGTTCCAGGATGGGGGCTCTTAGCAAGAAGAAAGCCTACATGGGAAAAAATCATTTTCAGCTGTGCCAAGTGCCGCCATCAACACAGAGTGAAACAAACAAACAAACAAACAAACGTAAAAAAGGCCAAGTCAGGAGGAAGGGAAAGGGATGGCAGGTTCCCAAATCTGCTATTCACCTAATGTTTTTGTTAACTAGGCCCGTTAGCATGATTCGGTTCCAATAGAGATTGCATGTAGGGTATGATTACAATCTGGCTTATTATGGTAAAATATCCAATTATTATGCACACTAAACCAAGAGGGACTATTCATAACAGTAATAATCTTGGTACAGAGCTTATAACAAGCCCAGATCTGTTTCTGTACAGCTTCCTCCCACTGGTTTTGGCTCTAATCCTCATGACCATACAGAATAAGCCTGATGCTTTTTCATCTGGCAGACATTCAAATATTTGAAAACAATTATCATGAAGTCCCTGAGTCACTTCTTTTTCAGACTCAACATTATCAGCTTTTTAGCCTTTTTTTTCTCATAGAATTAGAAGTATCTTGATGCTGAATTCACTCCAGGTATTTTCTTACGAGGGCAGAGAAGAGTGAGATTATTACTGCTTTCTTTGTGATAGATAATAAGTATCCAAAATTGCAGTCTAAATCACATTAATAATTTTAGTAGGACCCCATGTATAATTCCTCTCAATTAAAACTCCAGGTCCATTCTACCTGTGCTAATTCTGGCCTAGGTATTCTCTGTTATGTTTTCATTCATTTATTGGAAGGTTTTTTTTTTTTTTTTTTTTTTGAGACAGTCTCATTTTATCGCCCTCGGTAGAGTGCGGTGGTGTCACACAACTCACAGCAACCTCCAACTCCTGGGCTTAGGTGATTCTCTTGCCTCAGTCTCCTGAGTAGCTGGGACTACAGCTACTACTACGTGCCCGCCACAATGCCCGGCTATTTTTTTGTTGCAGTTTGCCGAGGCCGGATTTGAAACTGCCACCCTTGTTATATGGGGCCAGTGCCCTACCCACTGGGCCACAGGCGCACCCACTGAGCCACAGGCGCCTCCCTATTGTAAGGTTTTTATTGAGGCTTTCTCATTAACTAAATACATTTTCACTAATGAGGGATGATGGTGGGCTTGGCCCTGGGAGTGGAGAAAGATTTACTGCTACTGGGATCTTCTCCCCTTGCTATGACCCACGGAAGCTAGAGCTAAAGATGGCAAGATCTAGGGTCAGGACTATGGGGGAGGTAAGTGAGGCACTCAGGGTGCAAAATTTAAGGAGGCACTCATTCTCAGGTTTATGCAAATATAGCACAAACAGTATGCTCTTCTGGACAGAGTTCTTATCCAGTCCCTTCTCTGATTTATTGTTTTGGGTAAACTGAGATCATAGATGGATGGTTTAGTATAGGTGTTGGTTATTTTAACTACAAACCAAGGTTTTAGAGTTGGTACTTTTATATTCTGCATAAAGGACCATACAAGCACATACCCTTATTTAAAAGCATGGAGAAAATGACAGCTGGTATGTGGTATATTGGCAGGGTGAGGGAATTCTGGGATATAAGATTGGGGTTTGTCCAAGAGCTTATCATCACAGCACGGTAAGAAGAGAGGAGAAGCATATAAATCCAGACTTTTACCCCTGGATTGTAGTTGCTTGTGCTCTGGGGTCTCATTTGACTTGTGGATCCTGGATTTCATTGTCCAAATTTATATTTAAAATGATCACCAGGATCCAGAAATTATCTCATTTGAAGAGATATTGACTTGCCAATGACTAATAACAATAGAAAAGCCCTATATAAAGAAAATTTGGAGAAAATAAAGAATTTCATCTGTGATTATATAACTAAGCCTCAGACATAAAATTAGGCTAAGTCAAAGGCAATGGCCCCTGGGAAAGAGCAGTAAAACCCTTTCCAGGAAAACACAGAGGAAGAAAGACAAGCCAAAATAGGTTGAATGTGCACCTCCTCCCTCAGACTGTGTGGCCCGGTCTAGCTCAAAGGAGTTCTATTTGAGGAACTCCCTGTTTAAGCTCTTCAGTGAAAGGGGATCAAGGAGATGAATGAAACAGGGTTACTAATTTAGGGCTCAGGTTAGGGCCATTCCATCAGGAAAGAGACACTTTCAATTCTATTACGCATGCAAATGCAAAATGTCGTGATGGTTCTTATCTCTGATGGAGGGCAGGTTTGGGAGGCATTGCAGAGGAGGGGAGGAGCTATATGAGCTTTTATTTTAGAATATAATTATATGCTTTTAATTCCAAATGCTATTAAAATAAGTTGTAAAAAATTCAAAGAGGCTCGGCGCCTGTGGCTTAATGGGCTAAGGTGCCAGCCACGTACACCTGAGCTGGTGGGTTCGAATCCAGCCCGGGCCCGCCAAACAACAATGACGGCTGCAACCAAAAAATGGCCGGGTGTTGTGGCAGGCACCTGTAGTTCCAGCTACTTGGGAGGCAGAGGCAGGAGACTCGCTGCCCAGGAATTGGAGGTTGCTGTGAGCTGTGATGCCACGGCTCTCTACCCAGGGGGACAGCTTGAGGCTCTGTCTCAAAAAAAAAAAAAAAAAAATTCAAAGACCATAGAAAGAAAAAATATAAAATCAAAGTCTATTCCATACTTTGATCCCAGAGTAAATAACTGTTACAGTTTGGTGTATATCCATCCAATGTTCTTGTGGCTTAAAAATGTATTATTACATATGTATTATAGTTCTCAAGAGAAAGAGAAAGAATAGAATGTGTGTGTGTACATGTATGTGTATATATGAGATGGTGTGTATATGGGATGGTATATGAATATGATTACATATATGTATAAAGAGAGTTATTAAAAGAATTGGCTTGTAATCCCAACACTTGGGAGGCTGAGTCGGGTGGATTGCCTGAACTCACAGGTTTGAGACCAGCTTGAGCCACAGCGAGACCTCATCTCTAAAAATAGACGGGTGTTGTGGCGGGCACCTGTAGTCCCAACTACTTGGGAGGCTGAGGCAAGAGAATCGCTTAAGCCCAGGAGTTTGAGGTTGCTCTAAACTATGATGTCACCACACTTTACTAAGGGTGACAAAGTGAGACTCTGTCTCAAAAAAATTCAAAAAAAAAAAAAAAAGAATTAGGTTATGTGATTATGGAGGATGAGAAGTCCCAATTCTGCAGTAGGCAAGCTGAAGACCCAGGAGACTAGATGATGTAAGTTTCAGCCCCAAAGGTTCAAGACCCAAGGTAAGTTTCAGCCCCAAAGTTTCAAGACCCAAGAAGAGCCCCTTCCTTCCCTCCCTCCCTCCTTTCTTTCTTTCTTTCTTTTTTTTTTTTGAGACAGAATCTTATGCTGTTGACCTGGATAAAGTGCATGGTGTCATCATGGGCTCAGCAATCCTCTTGCCTCAGCCTCCCAAGTAGCTGGGACTGTAGGTGCCTTCCACTATGTCCAGCTAGTTTTTTTTTTTTTTTTTTTACTTGATAGTTGGCTGAGAAGTCCAGCTAGTTTTATTTCTATCTATATATATTTTTTAGTAGAGTTGGGTTCTTGCTTTGCTCAGACTGCCCAAGCTCAAGAATCTGCCTGCCTTGGCCTTCCAGAGTGCTAGGATTATGGTCATGGGCCACCATGTCCGGCCAAGAGCTACTGTTTCAACTCAAGTATGAAGGCAGGAATGTATCAATATCCCAACCCAAAGCAGCCAGGCAGGAGGAATTCTGTTTTATGCAGCCTCTTTGTTCTACGAGGCGCACCCATACTAGGTAGAGCAATCCCTTTACTCAGTCTACTGATGCCACTCCCATGTTAATGTCATCCAGAAACACTCTCACAGACACACTCAGAAAATGTTTGACCAAATGTCTGGGAACCTTGTATGCCAACTGACAAAATTAACCACAATGTATTTATTATGTATAATAAATGGTATCATAGTATACAAACTGATCTACAACATATATGCATTGTGGCATTGATCTTAAGAACATGGTCTTTGCAGTCAGTGGGCTTGGGTGACTTACCAAGGTCACAAGTCACTCTGAACATCAGTTCCTTATTTGATATTGATCTAACAACATGATATACTTTATAGGATTGTGATGGGAATTAAATAAAGTGTTGCATATGACATGCCTAGTAGAGAATAATCCCTCAAAATATCAGATATTTACAAAATTTTTACTATATATGGATATCTTTGTATGTTATTAAATGTGGCTGGCTCTACCACATACACAGTTGATAAATGCATAGTATTCTATCATAGGGATGAATCATAATTTGTTTAACTGACTTTTTAATTGTTACTCTTCTAAACAATTACAATATTTCCAAGTTAAGTTATCTCTTTGGGATAAGTATAAGTATCACAAGTATAAGAGTGACTTTATCTAACAAATGCAATCATTTGTGATTAGAATTAGTGTAACCTAATTCTTTGTACCCTCAATGAATCCCAAACAAAAAAAATTATCTCTTTGGGAGAAAAATATAAAATTAGAATGGCTAGGTTAAAAATATACTACATATCTTTAATTTCGATAAATATTTCCAGGCTTGTTAGTTCAATTTATCCCTATTTCTCCCCTCCCCAGTCCCAATATTGGGAGCATTCCCATTTGCCCATACCTTTGCCAATACTAACAACTGTTACCCATTTAAATCTTTGCCAATCTGAAACTTTTTTTAAAAGTCTCATTTGTTGTAGTTTCTATTGCTTTTATAAATGGTCAATGAGCAATTTCACGCAATTTCACATACTAATTGCCCATTAGTATTTCTTTTGTGAATTGTTCTTTAATATCTTTTTATGTTAGATGCTAACATATTGGATTTTTAAAAAAAATTGATTCTAAAGGTTCTTTATAATCCCCAACAGTATAATATCTAACACTTACATAGCATTTAGTATATGGCAAGTGCTTTTCCAAATGCTTTACATGTACTAATGCATTTATTCTTCAAAAACATCCTATGGAGTTGGTACTGTTACTATCTTCATTTTAGCACATGAAGGCTAAATGATTTGCCCAAGACCTTGTAGCTGGCATATGGTGGAACTATTTGTGCCTAGGCAGTGTGGTTCTGGAGTCTGTGCTCTGAATTACTGTCTCTACTGCTTTTCAAAATTTTGTCATATATGCTATCAATATGTCTTCTAATTCGTATTCATCTTTAAACTTTGCTTTAGTGTCTTTCTTCCATACAGACATTTAACACCTGTACGTTGTAAAATTTATCCCTTTTGAAAATGATTCCTTGCTGATCTTAAAAAGATCCAGAAAAAAGATGCCTGTTTTTCATCTTAAGACAGAAAAATAATTATGTGTACAGGACAGATGCAGGCAATTTAGGAAAAAGTGAGATGATCAGATGCATGACTTCTGGAAGAGAACATGGAAAATGTCATTTGAAACTAGATGCCAAGAACCTCGAAAGCCATACTAAGGAGTATGAATTTTATCCTGAGGGCAGTGAAAGTGGAGGCCACTTAAAGCATAATTTTTGCTTTAAGAAAAGTGAAACATACTCACATACGAAAATCTATAAAACAAAACAAAAATAAATATTTACCAATTGAGACTTCCCTACATTCATCATATTCCCAAGAGATAAACTTCTTTCATATTTTTCTGTTTTTTGTTCTTAATTTATTATCACCAAAATTCTAAAGAATACCTTATAATTCAATTTTTTATGTATAAGCTTAGCCAACTCCTATTGGCTCCAGGGTATGAAAGAAGAGGAATTTGGCTCATATCCAGTTAATCCCCTATATCTGAGGGTTCTGCATCACACATTCAACCAATACATATTGAAAGTATTTGAAAAAATACAACAAAGAAAAAAATGCAAACAAAAACCAATGTAGTATTGCAACTACTTACATAGCATTTACATTTTATTTAATATTATAAGTAATGTAGAGATAATTTCAAGTTTATGGGAGGATGTTCATGGGTCATATGTAAATACTATGCCATTTTATGTAAGGGATTTGGCATCAGCAAATTTTGAAAAAGGGAAGGGAGTCCTGGAACCTTCTGCTGGGGACACTGAGGGATTATTGTGTACTATTTCCTATCTGTCTCCTTTCTTCCTCCACTCCTGAATATATATGCAATAATACATATATTTTTCATATACATATATGAATGTACATGTGTGCTCCACTGTTCATTTATATCAATTTTTAAACATAAAATTTCTACTTATCTTCCATCAATTTTTAAAAGTAACTTTTAATTCTCCATTATGTAAGCTTATAAATAAAAAAATTCTCCATTAAAAGTAACTTTTAATTCTTCATTGTGTAATTATCATCCCTGTAGTATTCTTCATCTCTCATTCCTCTGCTTTACTTCTCAGCCTCTGATGGCTAGATCTTTATTTTGATCTTGTCAATATTGATAACATTTATATTATTCTGTCTACTAAGCATCCTGTACTTTTTCTAACACCTTAGAATTAATAAATCTGCATATTATTATTGCATAAATATTATTTACTGTGTTTTTACAATATTTTCTATTTGCTTGTTTTTTCTCTTTTGACCCTTCTTTTTTTCTCAATTAGCTTCATTGACGCATAACTGACAATAAATTACACATATTTGAAGGGTATGAATTTATCAGTTTTGACATGCAGCCATGAAACTTTCACCACAATCAAGATAACACATCTATCACCCCCCCCAAAGCTTCTTCTGTCCCATTGTCATCTCTCTCTTGCCTCTTCCTAGCTCACGTTCCCCCTTTACTCGCATGCAACCACTGATCTACTGTCAGTATAGATTATGTAGTTTGCATATCTTAGACTTTTACATATGTGAAATCATAGAGTATGTATTTATTTTTCTCTCTGGCTCCTTTCATTCAGTATACATATTTTGAGATTCATCCATGATGTTGTGTGCATCAATATAGTTTATTCCTTTTAATTATTGAGTATTACTTCATTATATGGCTATACCACAGTTTGTTTATCCATTCACTTATTGATGAATATTTGGGTTGTTTCCAGTTCTTGGCAACTTCACATAAAGCTGTTATGAATACTCATGTACAAGTCTTTGCATACACTTTCTTTTCTTTTGGATAAATATCTAGAATGACTGAATCATGAGGTAGACATATGTTTAACTTTTTATGACGATGTTAATCTGTTTTCCAAAGTTTTGGTACCATTTTAGTATTTTCTAATGAATGTTTTGTTCCAGTAATCCTATTTTTAAGTCTCAATCAATCTTCCTTGTCCTTGGATTTCTTTATTTTTTTCTTTTAATAGCAGTCTTTGTTCAATTCACTTGCAATATCTTTTTGAAACTCTTTGGGTTTTCCTTGGAGTCATATGTCTAGTTTTTCATCTAAGTATTTTACAAATGTCTAATGAGCCTTTATTTAGAAACTTACATTTTAAAATAGAACACAAGGTTGAATATATAGGTAGCTAGTGTATTAAAATATACAGGGCCAATACTAGGAGCCTTACCTCTTCATAGGCAGATGTTCAATTTATTTAGAATTCCCTGATTCTATCCTCAGTACAAATTTCACCTGCCTGGCAGTTATCCATATGTATGGGTTTGAGAAAAATAGGGTAAACTGGATTGGACCAGTTGTTCCATTGGTAGGCCTTTAATTAAGTCCCCTTATTTCCACCCTAGAATCTGCTTCCCATATCATTTCTATGCACTTCAAGCCTGAAGTGTTTCTGATGCTTTATTGGGTTGAATAGCTTTTACTCTTTCTTCAGCATTCCTCTTCATGAATTCTAGGGTGACACTACCCTATACTGACATATCCATTGATGCTGAACTTAAATTATCCTTTCCCCCCTAGAAATTAGTTAAAAACATGTGACCCACTGATGCACATGCATCTCCTAGTCCTCTTAATCTAAGCAGGGAAATAATTTAGAAATCTATTATAATAATCTGGAAAAGAAATGATGAGGGTATCAATGAGGAAACAGAGATACAAGTAGGAAAAGGAGATACAAATGTTGAATCAAGACAATATTGATTCAATGTTTATGTATGGTAGAATCTACAGGTTTGGTGAACTTTGGAGAGTGAGGGACATATGTATAATTCTCAGTAATTCTTACTTGGTTTACATGGTGGACAGTGGTGTCAATATTGTAGGTGGTGAACAAAAAATGAATTGTTTTTTTAATTTTTAAAGAAATACTTAATTCACCTGTAGTCCCAGCTACTCAGGAGGCTGAGGCAAGAGAATCACCTAAGCCCAGGAGTTGGAGGTTGCTATGAGCTGTGTGACACCACGGCACTCTACCGAGGGCGATAAAGTGAGATTCTGTCTCTACAAAAAAAAAAAGAAATATTTAATTTTTTTTGACAAAGAGACTATAGTGAGTTTGATTATGGACATGCTGCATTTGAGAGGCAGGTTGCACATAATAGCTGGAGATTACCATTAGGCAACTGAAAGTATTTGCCTAATGCTTAAAGTTCAGAATTGGGTCCCAGTGGAAATTTTACACAAGTATTACAAAGGACAATATATTTTTTTAACCTATACTGAGGGTTTGAAATTTAGTAGGAACTCATACAATGCTGACTTTAACTAGATTAATATTTTGTGATGCAGAAATAAATTCAATCAAGCATATTTTGTTTGGAGGAGGCATCTGAGAAGAAAAAACACATGACTTCCAGTCTTGAAAAGGAGTACATTTCCCCCCTGTAATATGATGATAATAAGATGCAGGGGACATAAAATGACAGACGATGTGCTAGGTAGGTACATTATAGCTATTATTTTCTTTTTTTTTCTTTTCTGAGACAGAGTCTCATTTGGTCATACTGGGTAGAGTGCTGTGGCATCATAACTCACAGCACCCTCAAACTCTTGGGCTGAAGCAATCCTCTTCCCAATAGATGGGACTGCAGGTGTCCGCCACAGTGCCCAGCTAATTTTTCTATTTTTAGTAGAGACTGAGTCTCAGTCTTGCTCAAGCTGGTCTCAAACTCCTGAACTCAAGCAATCCACACATCTTGACCTCACAGGGTGCTAGGATTATGGACATGAGCCACTGTGCCTGGCTATAGTTATTACTTTCTATGTCATATTTTCTATTGAAAGATAAAATGCTTACACATATAGGTTAAGGAGAAATATTGGATTACTTAGGTGGTTAATAGCAAGTATTCTTTTTTAAATCTGATTTTGTAGTGTTTTTTAAAGAGAGTGAGCATCTTCATGAAACAAAAAATCTTACTATAGCAATTGAAACATAAATTGTGCTTAGAGCCTCACAATGCACTTCCAAACCTTAGCATATCATTTAAAATTCAGAAATTGTACTCTTACAGATCATTGTTCTATAATTGATGTTGTAGCCCATCTTTTTTTTTTTTTTTCCTTTTTTTGAAACAGATTCTCACTTTGTTGCCCCAGGCCAGAGTGCCATAGAGTCAGCCTAGCTCACAACAATCTTAAACTCCTTGGTTCAAGTGATCCTCCTGCCTCAGCCTTCCTAGTAGCTGGGACTACAGGCACCTGTCACAATGCCCAGATAATTTTTCTATTTTGTAGTAGACATGGGGTCTCACTCTTGCTCAGGCTGGTCTTCAACTCCTGAGTACAAGTAATCCTCCCACCTCCACCTCCCAGAATTCTAGGATTATAGGCATGAGCCATTATGCCCAGTCCCATCTTTCTTTTTTTTTATTTTTTATTTTATTTATTTATTTTTAATTATCTTTATCATTAAATCATAGTTGTGTACAATAGTGCAATCAAGGGGTACAATGTGCTGGTTTCATATACAATCTTAACTATTTTCATCAAACTGGTTAACATAGCCTTCCTGGCAATTTCTCCATTATTATATGAAGACATTTGTATTCTGCATTTAGCAAGGTTCACCTGTACCCTTCTAGGATGCACCGTAGGTGTAGCCCGACCAATTACCCTCCCTCCGCCCCAACCTCCCCTCTCCCCTCCCTACCTTGCCCCTTTCCCTATATTCTTGTGTTATAGTTGGGTTATACCATTCATACAACAGCTATAAATTAGCTTCATAGTAGGGCTGAGTACATTGGATACTTTTTCTTCCATTCTTGAGATACTTTGCTAAGAATATGCTCCAGCTCCAT
>CAUYRH010018471.1:0-17468 GCA_963574655.1 Perodicticus potto
CTACAGGCACCCGCCACAATGCCCGGCCATTTTTTGGTTGCAGCCATCATTGTTGTTTGATGGGCCCGGGCTGGATTCGAACCCGCCAGCTCAGGTGTACGTGGCTGGCGCCTTAGCCCGTTGAGCCACAGGCGCTGAGCCGGCTATACATTTATTATTCATAAAATCTTATTCTATTACTGGGGTAAAGAGGAGTAGAAAATGAGGAAATGGAGTCAATGTGTGGACGATTCTTCTAGAAATCTGGCAGTAAAAATAAAGAGAGCAAGGATAGAAGGATAATGGAAGAGAAATTTTAGTATTCAGGAAACGAGAGCACGTTTACAGTCAGAAGAAAAACAATCAGAAGAGAGGAAGAAAGAGAACACAGAAAATACACACGAGGAACACAAGCCTTACTGCATTTCCCTCACATAACTGAAAGGCTCAGGAGAATCCTGAGACTGACACATACGATACAGGATGAAACAAAACACAGGTTAGGAGAGGGTCTGGTGCCAGCGCAGCACTGCCTTCACAGCAGTCTTCTCTAGGAAAGGAGGAAAATAAAAACTACTGCCAGTTAGTGGTAAAAGGAGGGACTTAGTCTCAGAGAAGGAAGCCTGAAGGAGAGGGGAACAGCAGCAGAGTCTAGGCGATGCAAGAGAGTTAGAGGCATTATCTGTTAGCAAGGAGATTCTTCAAAAACCACTCTGAATATTCTCCTTTAGAACTGCACTCTTTAAAAGATATAGCCAATTCTCTTTATTCACAGCAGTCATGTTCTATAAAGTCACTGCATTTTATGCGGCCATTTATTTGGTTTTTTAAATTTTTTTAATTGGTTTTTATTAAATCATAACTTTGTACATTGATGCTTTTATGGGGTTCAGGGTACTGCTTCAATATCCAATGTGAAATGCTTACACTGAACCAAGTAAGACATCCATCACAATGATACTCATTTCTTGATTTGAATTAGCAGATACTGAACCATTGCTCCTACAGGAAATACAGGGTGAGGATCCTGTGAGCCTCTTATCACGTTGTTATCAACTGATCAATATGTAAACTTGTCTTGTGTGTGTTTCTGTTTAAAGACTCCTCATTCAATGTATATTACTTACTGATTCACTAATGCTGCACTCATGGGGAAACTTATCTAACACATGCTGAAGACAGCACTTCAGCATTAGGGGAATGTATTAAAGAGCAAAATTTACTAATAAAAAGTACAAAACTGCAAAAAAAGGGAGGCACAAAACAGACCTTGAGAAGGTCACTTATTTACAGAACGACAGCCGAAACAAGAAGGCAGTGCTGTCATACTCATCTAGGAAGGTGCGTGCCGAACAACTCAAAATTTTCACTGCCCTGTGCATACCCATGAATGGCAGGGAAAGCTCTACAAGTAAACAATTTGGGGTGACTCTGGGGGTTAAGTAGGCAAATTCACAAATATTGGATCTGTGAGTAATGAGGATCAACTATAAATGCTTTGCTTCAAAGAAATTTGATAAAATAGGACGCTATAATGAGAAATTGTTTCAAAATATACAAACAAGATAAATTAAAGGGACACTGTTTACATTTGCTACAAGTATAGCATTAAAATTCCAACTTTGATTATCTCCTCTGGTTCACAGAGAATTTTCTGAAATGGACAGTTGATGTGCACACACCTTCTGTACTGAGATGATCAACCTCTAATTATGTGGCAGTTAATTCTGAGGTGGCTCCATCTCCCAGCCACTGCCTGTGCTAACAGTATACAGACGATTCTTATCTGTGACTGAACTGTGGAGGGTCCAAGCTGGGACAAAAGTTTGCAGGGAAGAAGGAAAGCTGATTGCAAGAAGTGAATTTTTGCTCAAAGATTAGACTAAGGCTAGACTTGGAGGCATAAAAAACGAAGTTATTAGAGGCAACAAACGTTCCAAAAATATTATGTTAACACAACCAACACAAACTCAAATCTTCCTAGCTGAGAGTTACAGACTTCAATAATCATCAAAATCACTCAAAGGATTTAGTTGTCTGTATGTTTGAAAAAACTTGCTTTGAATTTAACTTTAGTTCATATTCATTATAAACCAAGCGGTTACAAACTGTAATCCTTAGGTCAAATAAGACCTGTTGACTGTCTTTCTAAATAAAATTTTATTAGAATGCTGCCATGCTCACTCATTTACATTTTGTCCATGGCTGCTTTTGAGATGCCAACGCTGCTTTTGAGATGCCACGGCAGAGATGATATCTCCAACTGAGGCTGCATAGCCCACAGAGCTGAAATATTACCTGGACTTGTACAAAAAATTTGCCAACCACTGATATACTCTACTTTCTCTCCATTGACTTAACTTGTTTCTTGAATAACGAGTCTGTCGATGGAATGGCCCTGACTAATCATACATAGGGAGGGGTTTGAGGCTGTATTAAATTGTTATAAATTCCCTCTTCATGTAAGAGGTTGCCCTTGGTAATGAAGGCTTCATGACTCCCTTTCTTCCGCCATGGCCTTACTCTTTGCCCTCCCTAACTGGAACTCTAAATCTACTACAGTTTGAATAGGTCGTATGTGTTGGAAACCTAATCTCCTAATTTACACATTGATGAATTTGGGGGCTTTTGGGAGGTAATTAGGATTAGATAAGGTTGTCAGAGTGGAGCCCTCATTGTGGGACTCGTGGCTTTCTAGAAGAGGAAGAAAGATCTGAAGCAGCGCACTTGCTCTGTTTCACTCTGTGATGCCTGCCAGTGTGTTATGACATAATTAAAAGGCCCTCACTGGATGCACCCCGCCAACTTTGAACCTCCCCACCTCCAGAACTGTTAAGAAATAAATTTCCTTTCTTCATAAATTACTCAGTCTGTGGTATTCTGTTATAGCAACAGAAAACAAACTCCAAACTTTGAGACAAATTCCAAACTATTCATTTGAATAGAGAAACCAAAATCCCAATCAGAAGGTACTTAAATGATAATATGCTAATTTTTTCTAAATTGTCAGTATCAAATAGTATCTTCTCTAAATTACTTCTTCAAAATGACTATAAAATACAAGATAACTTGAAATCTTCTTAAATTTTATAATACACAATACTTATACTAATATACAAAAATAAATCTCTTACCAGAAGGCAAGAGAACATACTTATAACTTTTAACTCATAGCTTTAGTGAAATTAACATAATGTTCCACAGTTAATATTTAACAACAGGCCCTACCCACAGTTTTATAATTGAGTAGGCAAAGCTATGTTGAAGTTTTCTTCACTCTACATAAAATTAATATTGCTAACAATATGAAAAACAAGTATTAACACAAGTAATGATTATCATCTCACAAATGACAGACTAAATATGCATTGTTTTAGACTCTTGGAAGCATGAGAAGTACTTCACAGCTGGTAATGAACAGAAAAGAAAGACACACCATCATTATTTTTGTCTAAACTCTTAAATGCCAATTTCATTTTCTTCTCATGGTCTTTAAGGTACTTCATAAATTCTTCAAAATCCAGCTTTCCATCTTTGTTGACATCTCCAGTAGTGAAAATTTTCTAAAAAAGAAAAAAAATAGAGAAAATTTATTGCCAGCATGGGCTAAAGCACTAAATTATTTGCACACATACTTCAAGCAGATTGGCTATTGTCATACAAAACTAAAGCACAAATTTTTAGCCAGATATATCATTTTTAGTTATGATAAAGGTCTACAATAAAAGTAATTCTACCACTGCAAAAAAGATTCCAGGTATTGTGCTATAATTTGAATTAGAAAAATGATGCACTGATTTCTATAAAACACAGCATTTTTAAGCTTAATGTAATCATATCCTAAATTTCTTGACATGTAATTTAAAACTCCCAAGATAGAAGACAACACTTGACATTTAAATGTCTAAAATAGTATTTTTCCTTTGATTTCCAAAATTAAATAATTTTTTTCCTGAAGATGATTTTTATGAAAAAAACTGTCCTATCATACTGTCCATTTCTATCAATAGAAGTCACTGCTTTAAAGAGAGAAATAAGACCTTATAAAATTTGATATTATATGTAAGACCTCTCACACCACCACCCAAAATATAACTTTCTACCTATTAAGATAATCACAACCACCCACCTAAAACTTAGAAATTGTATTGTTCTGACTGTCACCCTGCTCTGGAGCAGTCATGCCACACTGTCGTGGGACGGTAAATGATCAGACTTCCACCCTCTAGACTCAGAGAGACAGGTCTGACACTTGTGAGCTGCAACTAAAGCTACACGTAGAGGAAGATTTATGGTTTTAAATGTATAAATAGAAACAAAGACAGACCAGAAATCCATGATCAGTCATTGAGGCACACTTCAATCTCAAGAAATTAGAAAAAACTTAAGCAAAAAAGTTGAAGGAAAGAGACAAACAGCCAAAAGTGATGAAGCAGAAAACATAACATGGAGAGGATCAACGAAGGTTCATTCAAGACGTCTGTATTTTAGTCAATGGCAGTTACCAGGGAATAGCTGTCATTTTGGCAGTTAATGAGTTATAGGACATTCCTGGCTCTACCTTTGCATAGCTCAATTTCTTTAACCATATTTCTGCAATCTTTCTTAGAGCAAATAAATACTGCTAGAGTCACAATCACCTAATGACTCTAATGATACTGCAGTCCCCCCTTATCTGCAGTTTCACTTTTTGCTTTTTCCTTTACCTGTGGTCACCCATGGCCCAAAAGTGATGAATGGAAAAATTCCAGAAATCAATTATTCATACCTATGCCATGCTGATACCATAATGAAATCTCGTGCCATCCTGCTCTGTCCTGCCTGGGAGGTGAATCATCCCTTCCTCCAATGCATCCACCCTGTCTATGCTACTGTTACTCACTTAGTAGCTGTCTAGTTCAAAAAACACATAGTACATAGAAAGTTTGGTTTCAGGCATCGACTAGGTCTTGAAACACATCCTCATGAATAAGGGGGACTAGTGCAATCTGAAAGTCTAAGGTTTCTCTTTTGGATTTTTTCATATATTCTCCTGTGGAAATAAATTAAGACCAACTAAATGAGAAAATCAAAGGCTATTTATCCCCAGCTTACTGTAGCAAAGGAATCAGACTCCATTGTTTGCACTCTGACAGAGATTCAAAGGCAGACACAGGGATAGGGAAGCTTTACAGTGAGGAAAAGAGAAGGCTTCATGGGTGCTCTCATTGGAAACTGTTGGCATGGGGAAGCTGTAGTCTGGCTACCTATGCCATCGGTTAAGGCTACATATTTAGCTTTCCCTGGTTGGTCCTAAATTGCATGTGAGACAAAAATTAAGGAAGCTGTCGGTTACTGAAGAAGTCCTGGTCCTTTGACACTGATTGTTCAGACATTATTGCTCAGCTTCCAACATTATCACTAGAGATAGCACTCTGCCTTCCTGTATGTCTGACGTAACATTATTTTTCTGGTCTGTTTAGTGTAGAGAAGGGGCTGGTTTCCTTAGCAGATTGCTGCAGGTTGTGGGTCAAAGTTCTATTTTTATTTATGGTCTGGATATTATCTATTTGTATATTCAGTCTCTCAACTTTCATAGCAAAAAGCAAAACAAAACATTATTCATAAATTCAATTGGCTATCCCAATAAAAAGTTCTATCTTTTGTATCTTAATACCACATGATGTCTATATTATTTTTTGATCAATTGAATTCTGTCTGTATAAAGGAGTTTCATACTAGGGAAGGTGGAGACATGTGAGAAATGACCTTATATCAGAACTATCAGATTTCCTATGGGTATGACTGTCACCTGAGAAAAGCCACAACAGTATTCCTCAGAAATATACTGTTCTAGCAGAGAGAGGGAAGGAGGAAGAGCAGTGGGAGAAGAGCAGAGAAAGGGAAGGAGAGAGGGGGTGGGGTCTCAGTGTGTAGCACACCTTTTGGTGGCAAGATACAATTATAAGAAGGACTTTACCTAACAAATGCAATCAGTGTAACCTGGTATCTTGTGCCTCAAGGAATCCCCAACAATTAAAAAAAAAAGGCTCAGTGCCCATAGCACAGTAGTTATGGTGTCACACACACACACCAAGGGTGGCAGGTTTGAACCCAGCCCCAGACAACTAAACAACAATAACTGCAAGAAAAAATAGCCAGGCATTGTAGCATTGTGATGTGTGCCTGTAGTCCCAGCTACTTGGGAGTCTGAGGCAAGAGAATTGCTTGAGCCCAAAAGGTGGAGGTTGCTGTGAGCTGTGACACTATGGCACTCTATCAAGGGCAACATACTGAGACTCTGTCTCAAAAGAAAAAACAAAGCAAGAAAGAAATACACTGTTCTGTGTGGTTGATGGCAAGCTCTCGAGGGATGTTTGTTTGGTTTATAATTTTTAATTTTGTTTATTTTTAAAAGACAGGGTCTCACTCTGTTACCCAGGCTGGAGTATAGTGGCATGATCGTAGCAAACTACACCCTCAAATTCCTGGTTCAAGCAAGCCTCATGCTTTAGCCTCCAGAGTAGCTGGGACTACAAGCACACATCACCACACCTAGCTATTTTTTTAATTTTTTGTAGAGATGGGATCTTGCTGTGTTGCCCAAGCTTATCTTGAACCCCTAGCCTCAAGCAATCCTCCCACCTCAGCCTTCCAAAGACTGGGATTGCAGGCAAGAGCTACCGTACCCAGCTCTCTCTGGGTTTTCATACATGAGCCCTCATCAGTCATCACTTTATGTGTTTTCACGCCAACTCTTACAGAAGACAGATTTGCAAAAAGATTTGTTTTGATAAGGAAGAAATATGTTCCAAAGGATTGAACTTGTTTATGGTATAATCCAAAATTTCTTATGAAAGCCTAGTTTATATCAAATAAGTAAACACAAGTAATGCCTACAAATCTAAATACAAGAATGGCTTTGAACAATCATAAAGAGCATTTAGTGTTAAAAGGAGAAACATACTAGGATTTTTTTAGGAATTAAAAAGCCCAATTGGGAGTGCAGCCATTTTGAATTCTTCTATACCATCTGCTCCACTGGCCGAAATAAAGCCCTTCCTCTTATAAACATGATGTTTAGATGTTCTTTTTCTTCATTGGTTCGTCATCCTGCAACGTTTTTGGTTCCCTGACCAGTAAGCAAGACCACCCAAGGAGAAAGCAGCTCAGATGCACCTGGTAGTTGCTGCCAACCCTCTGGACACACACGCGGGGGCTCTGATCAGCCTCGGTGATGTGAACCACTGAGTGTGTCAGGGAGGCAGTTTGGCCTCCCTGTGTGGACACCTCCCCTGGGGAGAGAAAGGCCCCCCTCAGTAGGTCTTCAAGGAATCAAACACTGGGAGGAACTGGGATGCAGGAACTGGCACCTGCACCAGGAGACATCTAAGGCAATGTACCATTGACCAGGAATTCCCACTATTTGAGTGGAAACGGGGTCCAATCAACCCCTGGGTGTTAGATTGCTGGCAGGACTGATGAGAGGTGTATGAGTGTGGGTATGGTGTGACCGAGACTGGACACCGAGGGTGAGGTTCCGACCTCCCCTCACAGGGCCTAGGGGACTGTTGGTTCACCTCCTGTGACTAAGTGACAGTTTGAGTGGGAAATCAAGGCTGCTCATGTTAGGAAAATGTTAGAATTGTGTGCCTGTGAGGATGTGGAGACTGACTGAGATGAGTGATAATAGGTAGGGTTTTGCGCTCCCCCTTCACAGGGCAAAACAGTTGTGTGAGTGGCCCCTTCTTCCCTGCTCCAACTTTGCCCCCTGGCTATTCAGAAAGAAACTGAACATTCTGGATTTTCTGACTTGGACACAAGTCTAGTCCTTGGTGGCCACCTTTGTTGCCATGCGGTCATATGAGACCTGGAGGTGGGGGACAATGAAAAAACACCAGAAATGATACCTATGTTGTGGTTTTGAGGCAAGAGAGTAAAAGCAGAGCTAAAAATCTGTCCTGGTCACTCTGTCTAGGCATTAGCCAGACAGTCTGTAACACTCCTACCTCTACTGCAGCAGATGTCTCTGTTATCTGTATGCCCTTCCCTTGGTATGTCCTTGGCCTAGAGAGTAACCTTGGAACTTCCTTAACCTTCCCTCACCTTTGAGGTACCACCCTAGCCCATCCGGTACCAAGGGCACAGGCCAACCTGACCTTCCCTTGAGTCCCAAGACTTTCACGTCCCTCACATCTCTCACATCCTTTGCAACTTTCACATGCACCCTAGCCCTAAAAAATGTATAAAAGAAGGGCAAGAGATTAAGTCAGTGGGCTTGGTTTTTAAGACACTAGTTCTCAGAGTCTCCTAGCCAGGGAATAAAGCCGCTTCCTCTTCCAACTGGTGCCTGGAACCTTCTGTCTGCATGGGTTTCCTGCTACAGTTTCGCTACTGGAATTTCTTTCTTTGGTAAGTCCTTGGTCTTGAGGATTCAAGAAGTGAGCCCATGGGCCACAGATCAGTGATAAAATGAGATTTTGCTGGACAAAGGGGTATGCAGAGGGAGTGGAGAGTGTCAGAGCTTCTGGCAGTGGGGAGGAGGTTCAAGTTGGAAGTCTCCTGCATGGATCCTTTGTCTGGGGATAAATATTGGCCCTAAGAGAAATTTGGGCCAGGACATGACAGATGGAAAAGCATCTTTATAAGCTGAATGTTTTAACAAAAGAATGGAAGTAGTCCCTCCCCTGGGGCAAGGTTATTATCTCTTCATAGTTTTTGTCTAGGGAGGGAATTAGGGTGTGTGTTCCCTACTCACCCAAAACATTTCAGGCTGCTTTGTTTATGGCCTTGCTGGCGTTCAGAGGGTGTGGCCTGCAGGGCACAACCTGTTTGTGCCTAGGGATGGAGGTCTGATTTCTGAGCTCACCTGAGCCTAAAAAATGGGGATCCATCCAGCCCTGAGTGGGAAAATCCTGTATCAATGTTATAGTCCATAAAATGTCTCTCATTTGTAAAATGTAATAATTTGCTTGTTAAAATTTTTGGGAAACTGAGTCTTTGTAAAAGAATAAGATTCTTGCCTTTTAAACCTTCTAATTATCAGAAGAATTATTTAGCCAACTGAAAAATTAACTTCAGAGTAAACTGTGTTCCTGTTTCATGAAAAGTGGTTTTTTGAGAGTAAGAGAAATTAGGCAGAAAGGAAAATGGCATTGTATAAGAAAAGAATCTTGTGTGGTGAATTCTGTCCTGAAACAGAATGGTTATTTAAGAAAGTGATAGACAGGGCAACCCAGAAAGTTTAGAATGTTTGTAGATTGTCTGTGCAGGTTAAATAAGGCTCAAGGTCATTAAAAGGGAAATTTACGAAGGAATTTGCATGTGATCCAGTTGACTATGTATTTCCTTTAGAATCTTTTGGCTTGTAATCTTGTTTGAATAAATGTTTTTGCCTTTGATATTTGACAAACCTTCCAAAATCAAAACTCTAAATTTGGTCTTTTGAAATATCAAGACAACTAAGAGTCTGAGAAAGACATATTAGGCTTATTTGGTATGTTAAAAATGTATAGAAAATATTGCTAAATATGAAATGGTGGTTAATTTGTGTGGATTATGCTTATATGTATGTTCCAATATAATAAAATATTAGTCTGTCTTAGTGTATATTGTCAATAATAATTTTAATTTATCTCAGAAAGTGGTGCTTTTTTGTTGTTGTTGTTGTTGTTGTTTTGTTAACTGGCTGAGTCCAAAGTTTTTCCTTTAAGGGAAATATTAGGAAAGGCTAGTGAATTTTCTCAAATTCAAATTGCTGATGACTTTGGAAGTCAAATACCTTTGGACTAAAAGCAAACTTCTTGAACTTTAATCAGAAAGCTAACATGTTCATGAGTATTGATAACCTCACTTCAAACAGAATAGAAATCAGTTACATGAAACCGGGCTGGTTTGCTACGGCTTTTCGTTTAAAACATTGATGATTCTTTCCATGTTCTGTTTTCCAGAAGTCAAGAAAACCATTTTTTGTCTCTTGAACTATTTGTAGGTCTCAGCAATGTATGTACTTATTGGCAGAATTCGAAACATTTACTTTTTTCTCTCTCCTTAATTTCTCCAGAATTTGAAAGCCATTTGTAAATATTCGTAATTTCTGACAATATAGTTATTTGCATAAGTTCAATAAGAATTTGTTTTGTCCTCTAGGACATAATGAAGGCACTGGTTATTTTTCCAAGACTTCGAATGGAATAACATTTTCAGAGGTGTCCATACTGCAGTTAAGGAATTAAGGTTGACTTTATAAGGCCAATAAAATAAGCCCGTTGGAAAGACGGGCCAAATATCTCACCGATAGCATTTCCTGATCTGCCATGAGTAAAGAATGTCACTTTCTAACAGGTCCAGGAATCACAATGTGCTTGGGAATCTCAAAAGAAGAGGAATTTACCCAATGCATACAGATATCTAATGCCATAGATGAAACCTTGGCTCATGGAAGGCTTTCAAGTCTAACCTGAAATTCCTTATAAAAGGTTCCAGCAAAGTCAATTTTAAAGAAAAGCCTAGATAGCTAATAATTATTCTCCCTGTACTTTATGCAATTTATGCAATCAGAACTAGTATACGAAAAGTACAGTTTATTTGGGGAATTACATTAGTTCTGCTATAATTTGCTTTTAGTAACATGAGAAATTAGAGAGAGAAAAATGGTTCAAAAGGAAAAAAACTGTGGCCTACCTGTATTAGATTCTAGCTTTGTCTGCAATGCCAGCTCATAAAATGAGACATAGCTGTTTTACTAAATTGATCTTTGTACTAAGAGACTGGCCAAAGAATATAAAATTATATACAGTAGTTACATTTGCTCTGAAGCCTTAAAGCTCAACAAAGGTCGTCTGTTTGCTACACTGGAAAAATTTGTGCAGTATTAAACATTATCTGCCATCTATATAGATATCTCAAGAAAAATTGGAACCTGAATGAGAATTTCCCACTAAATGGTACAACTGTAACACAGTCTCGTAAGTGACCCCCCAAATGATTTTCAGGAATATTCATGAATTGTCCAGAAGTTTGACTGGATCAGTTCTGTAGAGACTCTTAATGCTAGGTATTATCTTAAGAACTGTGCTAAGACTATAAATAGGGGCTTGGCACCTGTGGCTCAAGTGGCTAAGGAGCCAGCCACATACCCCTGGGCTGGTGGGTTCGAATCCATCCTGGGCCCACCAAACAACAATGATGGCTGCAACAAAAAATAGCTGGGCATTGTGGTAGGTGCCTGAAGTCCCAGCTACTTGGGAGGCAGAGGCAGAAGAATCACTTGAACCCAAGAGTTGGAGGTTGCTGTGAGCTGTGATGCCATGGCATTCTACCCAGGGCAACAGCTTGAGGCTCTGTCTCAAAAAAAAAGACTATAAATAGAAATACTAATGTTCTCATTGTGTGAAACTTTGTCTTGAAATCCAGAACTTGCAGATATTTGTAAGTGACTGCTAAATAGTTTCATTCTATTACTCTGAACCCAACCTTGACTTTATCCATGTCAGTGTAAGGAAGACAGAAAGCCACAAACATATGCAAGGTGGCTAGGGTCATGCAGAAGCCAGATGAAAGCCCTAGGGATTTCTGTAAAAGGCTGTGGGAAACATACAGAGTGGCCAAACCATTATATGAAGTTACTAAAGGGGCAAAGAATGAGGCAATTCAGTAGAAATCTGGCCAACCAAAAGCCTTCAAGAAGCTAAAGGAAAAACTGTGGGCAGTCCTGGTGCCAGGCCTTCCTGATCTGGCCAAGCCTTTTGAACTGTAGGTATCAGAAAGAAATACAGTAGCTGAGGAAATGCTCACCCAGAATGTAGCATCCTGGGCAGGGCCGGTTGCTTATCTCTCTAAGCAAGTTGATGGGGTCTCAAAAGATGGCCCTCATGCCTAAAAACACTTGCAGCCACTGCCATACTAATACAAGAGGCTAACTTTGGGACAAAACTTAAGAGTCTGGTAGGTACCCTATGCAGTGGGCCACTCTTATGAACATCAAGGGGTACCACTGGTTGACCAACTCATGCCTCACCAAATATCAAAGCTTAAAAATCCAAGATTGGTTATAGAGGTTGTATGCATGAGGCCATGCACTTAAAACAAAGGCAAAAGAAAATTAAGAAGCTTCTGGGGAAATACATTTACATTCTCCTGTTGGCCACCTCTGCCAAGAAAGTCAGACAGCATTGTGTGACATCCAACCTGCACAATGCTAGGTAGGGACCATCCCTGCCACCTGAAATTCAGTCCTATAGGGAAGGCTCTTTTAAGATGTGCAAACATACTGAGTTTCCCAGATGTAGAGGAAACTGGTGCTTACTAGTTCTGGTCTGCACGTACTTGGAATAGGTGGCAGCCTTCCCCGCCAGGATGAAGAGGGCTCCTGAAGTAGTAAAAGTGTTGCCCAGAGAAATCATCCTATGGTTTAGGTTGCCACTCTGATTTAAATTTGACAATGACAAATTCAAGTCGTAACAGAAATAGTGCAAATGATAGCTAAAGCTTTGACTATCACCTAGACTCTATATGTAACATATAGGCCTTGAAGCTTGGGCAGGGTACAGTGCATGAACAGGACCATAAGAGCAGGAATCAGTAAACTCTACCAGGAAGCAAAGCTTAATTGGATACAGGTCTTTCCACTGGTCTTCTTCAAACAGGCCTCCATCAGTCCTCTGCAATTTAGCAGGGACTTCTAAAAGACCTGGGAGACACTGAATTGAACAAGCAGTTAGAAAGCCTTAGGAAGAGGAGAAAGGAAAATCTCCTTAACCGTGTTCTGTTTAGTCTTTTGTGTCTGTATATCCTTTCTCTCCAGGGGATCAAGGGGATCAAGTGTAGGTCAAGGATCAGAACCCAGTCCCCCTCAAACCAAGGTAGAAGGGAAACTACACCATCATCCTGACCACATGCACAACAGCTAAGGTGGAAGGGTTCCTTGCCTGGATTCATCACAGTTGGCTGGAGAGAAATTCACTGCCCCGTGGAAAGCAAAGGCAACTTTTAAGACAGTCAACATGCCCTGCTCCAGCCACATACTGGGAGCTGGCTGGTCAATGCACAGGGGAAGCCTGAGGAAACTCTTCACAGGACTTATCTTAATTGGACTTTGGACTTTGGGAAAAGGGGAGGAGGAATGTGATCTGTGCACCCACACCACTAAGATAGGACAAAAAGTGACTCCTTTATAGCTTTTATGATTGCGAAGGCACACAGAAGGGAGCTTGCATTCATAATTGGACACAATACTCAATATGTGCCCCCAACCATGGTGGAATTAAGGCCCAGGTAGAGAACCCAAGAGGAGTCACAGTCCCTAAAATCTGAATGCTGGTCCAGACCAAGGAAATAGGAAAGCCCAGGCAGGTGACTCCGAAGTTTGGTGTCTGCAGCGCCATGTGAAGGTGCTGCAGCAGAAGGAGATGGAAAAGAAACTACCTATAGTAGTTCAGATCAGAAATACCTCTGTGCCTTAGATTTTATAGAAAAGTGATGTAAAGTTGAATGTGAAAAGTAGAAATGTATAATAGAGAGCACCTGAGACAGGGAGGACCACAGCAAAAGAAATGTGCTCAAATTGGTCCGTAGAGTCAGTGTAAGCCCTGGAGCCAGTCTTGCAAATTAATATCGGCTCCTACAGGAGCAAGTGATATTGAGACCCCAAATTAAAACATATGTGGAGTCTCAAAAGAGGGGAATGAGAGAGGATACCAGGGAAATGTGCAGTCTAGGAGAACAGAAGTCTTCTTAAGGAGACCCCAAGAATACACCTGTGGGGTTCCTCCCTCCTATGGACTCAGCTCTTAGAAATTTGCAGAAACTTAACTTCCTGGGACCTGGACATTTCCGCTTCTGTGAAATCCTGTAGTTCTGTGGGGGCTGGAACAGCTTCTGCCGCTTGATTCAAACTGACCAATGAGAAAGGTACCTGTGGGCTAAAACTTTCTGACTGGGGATAAAAAGGAGAAGACTGAGCCAGTCGAGGAGCGTGGCCATATTGAATTCTTCTATGCCATTTGCTCTGCTGGCTGAAATAAGGCCCTTCCTCTTAAAAAAATAAAAATAAATAAAAATCCCAATTGACGTTTATAGAGATAACACTTTGGACAGGATTGGACCACAGACAGCATCCATACCAGGCCTCTGAAAACACAGATGAGGAAACCAGGATGCAGAGCTTGGCATATGGAATATGCTCAAAAATACAACTGATCAATGACTAAATGGAAGCTTAAAATAAAGATTCCCAAAGCTCGCATGGCTAATAGGAAAAGTTTTACCAAATATTAACAAGACAGAACTCAACCAACAGTTTTGGGTGGTTTTGTTTTTTTTTTAATCACAAAGTACCAACTATCCAAAATAAATTCAACAGTCCTTATGCTCATGGATCTCCCAGTCTACTGGTTCAAACATCCAAGGAGCAAATATAATTTGAAAGTAATATTTGATATATGTAATAATTTCCAAATAGGAAATAACTTGGAAATACTATGATAGAAATATGCATGAGGCATTGCACATGGAGAAGGAACCTGCAATCTAAGCTGCTGGGAAACAGAAGGCTTCTCAATGGAAATGATGCCCAAACTCAGTCTTGATAATTAAGGCATGTAATAAGAAAGCCTCAGCACTTGGGAGTTGCTGAAATCCCCAAATGTACAAGCAACTCAGATTTCCTACCCTCTTCCAAGAACAGAAACCAAAACACAACACTAGAGAATTTCCAAGCACCAGCTCACTCCTAACACACAGAGTGACTGCCTCAATTCCCCAAACTGGGCAGGGAGCATCTCTGTCCTGGACACCCTTCTGGAGACTGACATTGAGTGAGCACAATGAACATGGTGACTTCAAAGAACAAGATGGTAGCCAACATCTTGAGAGCAGTCCAAAGTTGGAAACTGTATTATAGCCAGGGGGAAAATTGAGAAAAATGCTTGAAGAAAGTATTAGCTATGTTGGGATAAACAGTAATGCTAGTTAACCACCAACTCTATAGTGGGCACAGATCAACCTTGACAATGTGAAAATATGGCTTCACCCCTCTCTACCCAACACCTCTCTCATCACAGACAATGAGGCCCACCTTCTCTTCCTCCAGAGATAAATGGCCTTGAAACTCAAAAATGTCCAGAGTCCTATCTTCCTCTTGGGCCAGGTACAAAGAGATCTTTATACAAGGTGTTCATCTGGAATGTCTCTGCAGCAGGGATGGCCCTCATGAGTCCCTGAGTGGTAGAAGTACTATGAGGGAAGAAGGGACCTCTGCCTGCCACTTGTCCAGTGGGAAGAGATTGAAGACAGCAACCTTCTCTGAAGTGCCAAAGACAAAGCAGAGAGTGAAGCAGAAAAAGAAGAGGGCTCATTGTAACTGTTCCAAGGCAGAGCTGCACAGGGCCTGGAGCTCCCACTGCACTCTGGGTCAAAGGCTTTGATGTCCTGGTTCTCACTCCAGGAGGAGTTGAGAGAGGGTAACTCATGCCCTTCCCCAAAACACTTCCAGAAAGACCCCAGCATGAGGTTGTCTAGAAGTAAAGCTTCTTTTTAGAGGAAAGGAGATTGGGAGTGTTGGGAAGAGGACTAGTGTACTGTAAATGACTGCTGGTGGACATCCGCCAACATTTGTTCAAGTACGTCTGGTTGCACCTCTCATGGAATTTTTCTTCCAAGGCTGAGGCGCTGGAGAATTGCTGTAGTAAAGACTGGGAACCGAATGGTAGGAGAAAGCAAACCAGCTGACAATCTCATCTAATAAAAGACAACTACTTTTGTTGAATAGTTCTTTCCACTTTTTAAAATTACTACTTTTTATTCCCCACCCAGCTACACAACACATACAGACGTACTTACTTTAGGAGAGTTTTGAGAATATAGTGAGGGATGGGAGGGACCTTGTCAGTCTTGTTCACCACGTTATATTCTCAGTTCTTTGGCACTATTCAGAAACATTAATGGAATGAATTTAATATTTGTACCATGTTACTGAGTTCTTCCTTTTGAGAAGAAAAGAGGAATTTAATGTTTTTTGACTCTCAATGGAATGATTTCTAGCTTATATATGAGGCTGTCAAGGATTAAATAACTTGCCCAAGACCACAGCCTAACAAGTGGTGAAAACCTTTGAACTCTGGTCTGACTCCATGGCCCATAATAACAATCACTATATCCATTGCACCAGTTAATGTGTAGTAACTTCAGGGTGAGGCTTCAAACATTCTCCATAAATCCTTTTGTTGTTTTCTTAAATCCTGACAAAAGTAGATATTTCAGTAGACTTTACTTGACCCTTAAAAAGATAAGATTTTTGAACTCAATGGTCAAAAGAAGTTAAGCCTTACAGAATGCTTACTATGGACACTTACTTCTTTTTTTTCTTTTTTGAGATAGAATCTCACTATGTCACCCTCGTAGAGTGCCATAGCATCCCAGCTCACAGCAACCTCAAACCCTTGGGCTCAAATGATTTTCTTGCCTCAGTCTCCCAAGTGGCTGGGACTACTGCACCTGCCACAATGCCTGGCTATTTTTTGTGGCAGCTGTCATTGTTGCTTAGGTGGCCCTGGCCAGGTTCAAACCTGCCAACTTTAGTGAATGTGGCTGGCGCCGTAACCACTGTGCTACAGGCAATGAGGCAGAACACTTACTTCTAAATGTCTTTATCGGAATGCTAATAAAGGAAATAATTCAGCCTAGGGCAAGATAAAATTACAAATGTGAGCTGAGGCTTTAAACAGTGGGTAAGAGGGGGCGGAGCAAGATGGCAGCTGAGTAGCAGCTTCCTTGCAGCTGGGCACGGTGAGACTGGGGAGAGAGGACTTCAGGCATCTCTGGCAGGTGGGATCTACCCAGGAACTTCCCCTTGGGAACACAGGGAGACAGCGGGAGGCTTCTGGACACCCTGAGGAAGGCAAAAGCGGCGGAGACTGGGCAAGTGGTTGCGTCTGTTCATTCGGTCTGAACCTGTCGGCGGCTGTGGGTGGGGCAACAGTGGGACTGCAGGCTGGAAAGGCCTTGCCTGTGACCTGTTTGGGTTTCTTTTGGACTTGGCACTTGGTTGAACCGCCTTGGGAGAACTTGGGCAGGAGTGTGGGGGTTTTTGAGTGTTTCCTGGGGCCCCAGACTAGGCCACTGAGCCAGAAAGAGCTGCCAGTATTTGGTGGCGGGCTGTGTGGAGCCATTATGGGAGAACTGCTCTGGCAAGCTCCACCCTCAGGGTCGCAGAACAGGCATCGGGCGGGAGCGAGTAATCTAGTGACTGAGCAGCTTAAAGGCAGGGACTGAGACGCCTCGTAGCCTTAGCCCTCAGGGGCATAGGGCGAGATTGGTTTTGGCATACAGGGTAAGTGGATAGCCACTCAAGGAGTGATCCCAGCCACAGCGCTTTCCTGGGAAAGCTTCTGCCTAGCCCAAGTTAGCAATTTAAAGTGTCTCCTAAGTAGGCTAAGGAGGATTTAAACTCTCCACCCTGCAGGGTTTGAGAAATCATTAGAAACACAGGATCACTCCCTACAAAGATCCAG
>CAUYRH010018472.1:0-24905 GCA_963574655.1 Perodicticus potto
GAATATATTTATCTTCGTTCATTCTTTATGTGGTTTTTGTTTCTAGTCCTTAACTTAAACATTGTTATTGTTATTAAATTTTAAGCCTTTTAAATTCTGTGAAGGCAAAAAGTAGAAACCTAATTAACACATGTATATGTAAAAATAAAAAATAAGTAAAAAAAAAAGAAAGAAAGGGTGGCACCTATGGTTCAAAGGAGTAGGGTGCCAGCCCCATATGCTGGAGGTGGTGGGTTCAAACCCAGCCAAAAGCAGCGGGGGGTGGGGGGGAAGAAACAAACAAACAAAAGTATGAGAAAAAATTGGAAGTGCTACAATGCATACACTGTAAGCTAAGGCAATTTCCTCAAAGCTCTTGCAGTCTCAGCCCTTATGATCATGACTAAAATGGATCTGCTAATATTTTTTTCATAAATTTCTTGGTAGAAAGCACTTTGCACATTTTATGTCCTGGATAAATATCAATACCTTTCTTCCATTATCTGTACAACTTTGAGCAAGTCACTTAAACTTTTAATAAATATTTAATAGGAACAATAACTTAAAAATAAACAAGTAAACAAATAAATATTTAATCAACTAGCCAAACCCTATCTCCAGAGGAGGGACCCCCCCCAACTTCTCCTGTTGCTCAGAACTACCAGAAACCAAGTGACAATTCCCAAAGATCCTTCCCTGTCCCCAAATCCATCCTGCATTTATCTGTTATAGGACACACTGTCCTTGCAATGTGGCCTGGAATTCCTTTCTTTCTTTTTTTTTTTGTAGAGACAGAGTCTCACTTTATCACCCTCGGTGGTATCATTGCTCTGTGTGCAACCAAAAGTCAGAAATACCCATCCTAAAACAACAAAGTAGGGCAGCACCTGTGGCTTAGAGGAGTGGGGCGCCGGCCCCATATGCCAGAGGTGGCGAGTTCAAGCTCAGCCACAGCCAAAAACTGCAAAAAAAAAAACAAAAAATGAAAACCAAGTATAAGGTGCCCCTGTGGCCTTGGCTGGCAATAGGACAGCATAGAAGAATATTGTTTCACATTGCATCCTAAAGATTGAAACCATATGCAGCGACACAGCTCAGTGTCTACTCTGGCATCACTTTACTAGTCCAGGAAAGTCTTTCTAAGAAAAATACAGTTGTATTAACTCGAGTGTTTCAGGAATCACACAGATTTGTTTATCCAAATACAGGATATTAGAGTACTCACTAGTCCTCTGGAATAGATTCCCCCTTTCCAGAACAACACATCCTTCAAGGAGGCTCGTCAAATGATTTTTATGTTTAATGCCTTGTTTTACAACTCTCACTATGCCCACGATCCTGAAGTATTACATAATGAGTTTTGCCCAATCACAATCAACCCCTGCCACATTGAAAGGACCTGCCTTAATCTGGACCCCATAAAAACAAAACAAAACTGAATTCCCAATTTTGGGGCCTGTCCATTAGCTGTTCTCTGAGCCAGAGCTGCCTCTACTTGAGCCAAAATCCTGCATCACCACTCAATAGATCATGCATATTTTCACGGCCCCTCAAGAAGCCTTCTCCACCTACACAGACAACACAAACTGTTTCTCCCCTCAAGCCTCTATAATTTTAAATTTTCTCTCGATAAAAAATAAAAAACCTCACTCTCCTAGACCTCCTTGCACATAGCGGCGGCCATGTACTAATGAGCCATAAGGTAGAATCTTGGAGGCACTCTTGGAAAAGACCGTGGTTGTTGTTGTTTTCTAATAAAGGAAAAGACTCTGTTTTCTGACTGCCCTCCCGTCATGCTTGCTTTAGAAGCTGCATAAGTTCACGAATCTCGAGGATGCTACAGGCCATTTTAGAATCCCAGAGAGAAGGCCAAGACCGCCTGAAGACTGCAATCCTGCACAGACACCTTAAGCTACAAAACCACTTATCTTACACTTTTTGTCATATGAGATAATTAAATGTCTTCATTGTACAAGCCCCTAGGAGACAGGCAAAAATATCCTAAGTAAAACATTGCTTAATATATTTTCAATTGAAATGAATAGAAGAGTTATCTAATGATATAAAATCTTTAAAAAATAAGGCCAGGCACAGTGGCTCACACCTGTAATCCTAGCACTCTGGGAGGCTGAGGTAGGTGGATTGCTTGAGCTCAGGAGTTCCAGACAAACCTGAGCAAGAGTGAGACCCCATCTCTACTAAAAATAGAAATACTAGCCAGGTATTGTGGCAGGTGCCTGTAGTCTCAGGTACTCGAGAGGCTGAGGCAAGAAGATTGCTTAAGCCCAAGAGTTTGAGGTTGCAGTGAGCTATGACGCCAGGGCACTCTACCAAGGGCAACAAAGTGAAACTCTGTCTTAAAAGAAAAAAGAAAAAAGACAGACCTGAGAAAAAATGAAGGTGCCCACATCTTTTCTCAAATGTTCTGTGGCTTGTTTAATAATTAGCTCTATTCAGGAAAGGAAAGTACGTCTCCAACAGAAAGATACCATCCCTTGAAACTCAAAGTCCATGCCTGCAGCCCTGGACCAGAGAAAACACAGGTCAGACCCCAGAAAGCCATTACTCTCTCCTGCGAATGTCTAATCTGGCCCAAGAAACGCTATCCAAGGCCAAGTCATAATCTTCTTATGACTTCATCTACCTTTAAATGTCAAGTGCTGATTTCCGTTGTACTTCCCCTGAGAGCGGTTATTAGTTTAATGAGGAACATGGGCCACATCTGCATCATAGGACTTATGACACTCGAGAAGTATTATCTCCACCAACCTGGAACCTGAACACATAACACAAGCAGAGGTCAAACGAAATATTCTCCTCGCATTTTACAGTCCAAGAATCGGAGCAGAGCTAATGGGCCCAGACAGAATCAGCAACTGGCCAACACTGGCTGAGCTTCCAACGTGCAGGGATCCAGGCCCAGGCAGGTGGAGGCAATAGGGGCGAATTACCAACTACGGAACTGAAAACGTGAATCCAAGTGCTTCGTCTTTGGCATTGCTTCTTGTTTTCGCAATAATTCTAGAATCAAAGGATTCAGACAACCATTTTATGGAAAGGAAGCTCAGAGATATTAAGTAGATTGTTCAAACTCTTATCATTCAGTCAAAAAGTGGAAACCACCCAAGTGTCCATCCACAGATGAATGAATAAATAAAATTTAGTGTACACATACAATGGAATGTCATTCAGCCAGAAAAAGGAATGAAGTTTTGTCACATGTCTAAATATACATGAAGATGGAAACATTACGCCAAGTGAAAGAAGGTAAATACAAAAGGAGAGATTGATGCCACTTACATGAAAAGTCTTGCATAGGTAAATCCATAGGTTAGAGAGGAGAATCGAAGTTATCAGGGTGGAGGGATGCATGGAATGACTGGATTAACTGCTTACAGGATGCAGAGAATTTCTGTTTGGAATGATGAAAAGAGCTTTGGAAATATTGCAGCAGTGATGGTTTCACAACATTGTAAATGGAACTAACGCAGTTACAATGGCAAATTTGGGGTTATACATACATTATCATAAAAAAAGAGTCATATCACTGACATATGTTTTGATGGCAATTTAAGATGGGGGACTGGCTCCAAAGTCTGTAAACTATCTAGCAACTCCTCAAAGATGTAGTTCACTGCCGTGCAATACAACTTTCTGCAATTCTGGAAATGTTTGGTATCTGTACTAGTCAATAGTGTACCACTAGCCACACGGGACTATTGGGCACTTAAAATGTGGCTCCTGGGCCTGAGCAACTGAAATGTTAGTTTTACTTGATTTTAATTATTTTAAAGTTAAATAACAGCCACATGTTAGTTAGCACCAGTGAAGCCAAAGAGCTAAAACAGACATGCCTAAGGAGATCTGATATGTAGCAAAGTGATGAAACCCTGACAAGTAAAACCTTCAAAGTCTTTCACGTTAAGACTTCAGTATTGAAAATGTGGCTCCAAATCTCCAAAGGTCCCAGCATGACCTCCAGCTTGGCTCCTTGATTTCAGCCCAGCTCTACCTGCAATTGTTATGAAGAGTAGCCTAAGGCTCAGTGCCTGTGGCTCAACGGGCTAAGGCACCAGCCATGTACACCTGAGCTGGTGGGTTCGAATCCAGCCTGGGCCCACCAACAACAGCGATGGCTGCAACCAAAAATGAAGAGTAGTCTAGACAGCAGTGGACCTCATCATGCCACCTCCTTTCTGAAAACCCCACTGAATAGGAGGCTTCAGTGCACATCGCTAAGGAAAGGAAGCCAATCTAAAAAGGCTGCAGACTCCATGAATCCCATATTAGGTCACTGTAGAAAAGGTCAAACTCTGAAGACAGTGAAATGATCAGTGATTGCTGTGGGTTAGCGGGGAGGAAGGGATGAACAGGCAGAGGACACAGGCGTTTCAGTGCCAGGAGACTGTTCTGTGTGAATCGTAATGGTGGGTACATGTCATCACACTTGACAAAACCCACAAATATATCACGCCACCAGAGCACCTGCATGTGAACTGCAGACTTTGGGTAACAATACTGATAATATGCCAGCATAAGTGCCTTAATTGTAACAAAAGCACCGCTCTTGGTAGGGACACGTTGATGGTGGAGGGATGGGCAGTGGGCAGGAGGTAGGGGAGTAGAGGAAGAAATCTCTGTACCTTTTGCTCAACTTTGCTATGGACTTCACCATGCTCCAAAAATTATTAATAAAATTGTTTGCTGAAAAAAAAAACAAACACCACCATCCAAATTCACCACCCCATGACACACGAGGCCCCTCCTCACCCGCCCCTGCCTCTCCTCCTGTCTCTGACTCCCCACACCCTCCCCTTCCACGCCATATGAGGTTCCCAGAACTCACAAGCTGCTTGTCACTCACAGGCTTTGCATATATGTGCCAGTGTCTCTGAACAGAGCCCTCCTCACCTTCCTACTAGAGCTGTCTCTGGAGCTTTCAAAACCCAAATCCCCTCTTTGAATACTTTCTTGAGCCATGAAAACTGAGTTAGCTGCTCTCTTGTGTGCACCATGCATTGAATAAATATCACAGTTCATATCATTGTGCTGTTACACATCTGCTTTCACAATCTCTGGGTTGCTCCAGGGTAGGTCTTATTCCTCCCCACCAGGCCTTGCATGACCTGACTTCAGACAAACTCTCAAGGCCCCATCACCCCTTAAGGCAGGTCTCTCTCCCTGCCTCCCGCCAGACTGGATAATGTCCTGGAAAACATCCTGGAACACACACACACACACACCTCACTCCTCACTGCCACAGCCTTACTGCAACCTCCTGCCTCTACTGTAACCCACTCCCCAGAGAACTCAAACTCATCCTCCAGCCCAAACAATACCTCTTAGAAACACCTTCCCTGAATTCCCAGCCTAAAATAAATGTCCTTGTTAGAACTTCTCAAAATACTTCATGCTTTTTCCCTGAAGACGTTTACTAAAAATACATCCAAATAATTATATATGGAAGTATTTGGTTAATTTTTATCTTCTCCTACAGGCTTCAAGTTCCTTGTCCTCTTTGTTTGTCTTTTTTCTTCTTTTGGTTTATTTCTTTTTTCATAGTTTTATTCATGGCTCCTGACCCAGTCAATGTTTCTTGGATAAATGAATTAATTTCTTAATACTCCAGGGCTAAAATAGGCATTTGATAATTATTTGTAAAATGATTTTGCTTCTTTTATCTCCAAGGTCTAGGACAGTCCCTGACACACAATGAGTGGTCAGCAAGTTCAGTATTTGTTGAATGAACTAATTAATGAAAAGTTCAGAAGTCCTTGCACGAGTGTCTAAACTGTTTTCCTTCTAACTGTCTGCCATGTAACTTCCCAGCTAACATTACATGTAGATTGGTTTGCTGCTTACTTGCAAACCTCAGAAAAGGGGGAGGAAAAGAAAGTCAAACAAACTTCCCCAAGTTTTAGGCCACTCAGCAAAGCACTCTCATTCTTACACAAATGAACCACTCTGTTCATTCATAGTAAAGATTATTCAACCTCAAATCAGAGCTTCAGACTGAAGAGGCTGCTGTGTGTGAAGACAAAACTTGAGTATGATCACAACAGTTCTTTGAATGTGCAAACATTTCCAAGCATGCTGTTTTACCTGACTCTTTCAACAATGGTGTTTGTTGGATAATACAAACCCATTTTCTAAATGTGGGCAATGGAGCTGAGAGAGATGGGATGACCGACCATATGTAATACACACTGAGCTAGTGACCCGCCAGACACCAGGCTCCCAGACAAACGCACAGGTGAGAGCACAGGCTTAGAGGCAGTCTGGATAGAGAAGTATTAAAGCAAGCCCTGGAGATTCAACCACACCAGGCTCCCAGGCAAAGGCACAGGTGAGAGCAGAGTCTGAGAGGCAGCCTGGACAGAAAAGTATTAAAACAAGCCCTGGAGATTCCTGAGAACCAGAGTCACGTGGGAAGAGACAGAATGGAGAATGGACTCTGATTACAATCTGAGAAGGATTCTTCCACTGAAAGAGAGTTGATTGGATAGCACTAGGATGCCAGAGGCTGTCAGCAATCAAACATCCTCTGGCTACCTCTGAGCAGCTGGAACTGGAATGCTGGAAGCACAGGCTGGCTTGTAGCTGGGGGCCGTGCTGGGGGACTGCATCGAAAGTGGTAGATGGCTATTTGTCCATTCACAGCACTGCTGATAAAAAATGGTTGCCCCAAGGAAACCCCGAGTTGGGCAGCAACCTACACTGGGGACAAGGGACAGAGGCAAATGGGAATGCCCCTTAGAGAGTCAGGGTGAACACATGGTTAGAAAGCAATATAACTTACATTATGGTGGGATCCTCCCCCAAGCCCTACTTAAAGCACTGTGAAACCCCCATTTTGCAGATGTGCATACGGCAAGTGGGCAGAGAGAAAATATCTTGCTCAAAGCTGCATGGCATAAGTGGAAGGGGCCGAGATCAGAATTCCAAGTCTGCCTGATTCTCTCTCTTTCTAAGTAGCTTGCAATTGTAATCCAAAGCAAGGCCTCCGTCATAAAGTCAAAATCTCAAAATACTGAGAGGGGTTAGATTTTCCCAGGAAGATACATATGGATCTCAGCTCATCTTGGACACCTACAGCGTGCCAGCAAGTCTTCTAGGTGGCTGTCACACATAACCTTTGTGCTTACATTATTATCTCATGTGTGCTGTGATGAAATTGAGTGAGTCCGAAAAGGTGAAATCATTCCCCGCAAGTGGCAGGGTTAGCAGTAAAATCACACCAAAATTCCTTAGATTTCACCCTGAGCATCCGAACAACAAAAGCAACACGGAAATTTCGCATCTTTACTTTCTTCCAAGCAATATGCTGGGATGGGCTTTACCATAAGACAGTAGGGCCATTTCTGTTCAATCTGATTTCCAATTTCACTGGGCTTTCATGTATGATATGGTTGCTTAAATTACAAAAAGAAAATTGGAAGATGTCAAAAGTGGTTAGGAAAGGAGCATTTAGAGCACTAATGAAGAAAGGTAAAAAGAATAGTAGAAGACACCCTCTCTCCACACCATCTTGGGAGAGATGGGAACCGGATGCTGGCAGAGCAGAGGTACTCACCAGGCCCAATGTCCAGGGCCACAGTACTTCTAAGATGGCCAAGGGAAATATTTTAGTTTTTCTTAAAAAAAGATGCAAATAAAAATGTATTTGTAGGTCAAAAATGTTTTATTATAAATAATAATATAGGCACCTTTATATCCACAAAATTATGAAATATTGTAAAATAAATAATAACAATAAAATAATTCTGTTATGTTTTAAGGGACAAAGGGCCCACAAAGGCCAAGGTGCGTGGAGGCTTGCAAAGTCATGTAGCTAACCTGGAGGATGGCTGTGAGATTGTCACCTTGGCCACTGCGTGTGGAGCTAAAATGCACTAATGAGGATTTGTGGGGTTGGAGAAGAGTGTTGTCAGCTATGTTTTGATGCACTCTTGTGTGCAGTTGTCATGGGCACAGCAGGTTATGAGCATTACTGAGACAACTGTACACAAGCTCCTAGGTGCAGATGAGCTTTTCTCCTTTAGCTGTTCAAGCAAAGACTAACGTTACCTTCAGTGTTATCACTTTCCCCATCTCAAAAACGACATTTATTTGAATCCTTGGGACCACAAGAAATTGAAATTAATGTGTAATCCCTAGTTAAGAAATGCCTTCATGTCTAACTCAGATCATTCCTATTTTGGTTACAGTCTTTAATTTTGCTTTTTAAGAGTGAAAATTTACCATTGTTGCTTTTCCTGGAATCATTGTGAGGATTTCCTCATAACGTTTTTTTGAACTTTGGGTACCTAACCCTTTAAAGGGATGGATAGAATACTTGAATGGTGTGGGAATAATTCAGTCATAAATTTCTGTGACCCAGGCAAGTCATTTTTCCTCTTAGGTTTTAGTTTCCACTATCTGAAAAAGGAGAGTTATTGGCAAAAGTAAAGTTGAAGGTTCTATTAATACTGAATATGTGGGATATTAAAGATGGTCCTATCACAGACTCCATTATAATAAGTCACTGTTATAATGAGGATCTATCATATTTGGTACTTAAGAAGCCTTCACCTTATATCACAAAAAGAGGATATGCCAATTAATTTCTGGACAGGTAATATCTTTACTAAGAATTTGCAGAGGGATAGAAAGTAGAGGTCAGACAGGGCAGGTCACACACATGTGCATACACACAAGCACACCCATGCATATTCATGCCCCCACGCAAACCCAAGGGCACAAAACAAATCAGGAGTAGTTCCAGGTTCAATCCCCAGGGACAGCACGAGCTGAGGGCATGGCGTCATCCATTGCCAGGAGTTGTCCATCACAAATACCTCAGCCCTAGGGTTTCAAACTCTGCTTTGGGACACAACAGAAGAATGAGAAATCCCATTTCTTTTCCAATCATTTGAACGAGAAAGGGGCCAACTTTAAACTGGGGGCAATTATCTTTACACCACCCTGGGCACCACTTCTAATCACCAAGTTGCCCACCACTGGCCTCTTGTGGCACCTAGATGGAGTGTGGAAATTATCATGTAATTTACAATAGGCAATGGCTGAAAGTGACTTTCCTCAGCATCTGCTCTCCAGCAGTCCCAAGAGCAAAGAAATGCTCACGGGTTGCTGGAGAAATGCAATCTCCTCCGGTTGCATCCAGCTGTTGAACAGCTACCCCCCAAGCTCCTCAAACAGATCTTCCCTCTGCTGCTCTCATCCTGCCATGACTCTCCCTAGCCCCATTGCATGAAGTTCTATCCATCCCTCAAAGCATCCCTTCATAAATCCCCCCTTTCTGCAAAAGCTTGCCCAACTGAACTCACCACCCACTACTCCCTTTTTGGGGAAGTCAATCTCCATTATCTACAAATGGGGGGAAGTTAAGCACAGCCCGAGGGGCTTGAGTTGAACTCAAACATAATCACTCTAAGAGTCAACTCTAGTTGTACCCTCAGGCCCCTCAAATTCCATTACACTGTACAGAACAATGTATAGAATTGACAAAAAATATCGGTTAATGCAAAGATCAAACCTGTATTCTGGATAATACCAGTCTAGTTCTCATTCTAGCTCTGCCCTTTCCTGATGATGTGTTCCTTTTTGTTTTGTTTTGTTTTGTTTTTGCTTATAAACAACAAAGTTATTTCTCACAGTTCTAGAGCCTGTAAAATCCAAGATCACGGCATTGGCAGAATCGGTTTCTGGGAAGTTTCACTTCCTCCTAGATGGCAGTTCTTTCTGTATCCTCACATGGTCAAAGGGATGAGGAATTTCTCTTGGTCTCCATTTAAGGAGACACTGATGTGTTCTTTAGCAAGTCCCTTCACTGGTATGAACCTCAGACTCCCCATCTATGAAGTGGGAAGAAAGTGTTTAAACCTTAATTTTTTGTTCTGAGGATAAAATGAAGTAAAAAATGACTGTAGGAATGATATGCCAAGCAAATGCAAGAAACTGTTATCACTCCAATAGAACAACCAATGTGTTAAGGAAAGTAACAAATACTTGATATTTTCCCCTTTTTTGGCTCAAGAAAGGCAAACATGGTCTTAAAGATTTATCTGTTGTATGCTGAGATAAAGCTTTAATCGTTCAACTATGATTGAAGAGATACTGTCAAGCACCTTCTATACATACTTAGGTTCCAGCCATCAAAATAAGATGCAAAGGATTAGAGTCTATCCCTTAACTTTGTTGAATCATACGGTTCTTAAAAACCTGTGGGAGCCTGTCTGGAGCATGAAAGGTCTTTTGTTGCAGCTAGAAAGACATAGATGCCACTGCAGTGTCATGGGTGATGACGTTATTCCTGGAAGAGTGAATACAGGGACTTAGATCTGTCACTATCAGAAGTAGGACCAGGGGTGGAGTCAGGGCTTGCAGATCCTACTGTGACCTGGACTCTCAGTTTTGGTGTGAGCCTGTATGAGTAAGCTTCTGTTCCTGAGTCTCAGTTTCCCTGGAAGTAGGAAAGGAGAGGGGTGATGACTGTATCAAACAAGAATAATTCGATTAAGGAAAAATACACAGACAAGAGTTAAGAAGGCAGAGAGAGGTGGGCATCTGCTTTTCTCAGAAGGAATAAACCAAGGAAATAGAGAAAGTGGATGCAAACCCATGGGCTTTGATTAGTTGCTAAACATAAAACAGTAGGACATGAGTGAAGGTAGAGTTGACTCCTCGACCCCCTCCCCGAGGTGTGTGTAGCTGTCCAGCACTCAAAGATCCTTGCATTGTATCCTCAGAGGTTCAGACCATCTTGGTCTCATTCCTTCTGTCAGACATTTACTGAATTTGTGTCTCTGTGCTAGGCACACTTACTGGGAAAATGAGTGATCAAGAACAACACAACTCCGGCTCTCAAAGAGTTTACAGTCTCATGGGGAAGACAGACAATGATACTGAGACAATGTAATGAGAAGGAAGTACAATGTGGAAATCCAGAAGAGTCCAAGAAATCCAGAAAGAGTCCAGAAATTCCTGACAGTCGGAATCGGAGTGGATCCCTCATTCAAAATGTCATATAATGTGAAGATTTAGGGATGAACAGAAGGTAGCCAAGGAAAACAAGAGTGGAAACCGTCCCAGAAAGGAAATGGTAAGGATACTGGGGATACAGGGAGGAGCCAGAGAGAATGCCTGCCCTCATGGAGCCGCCAGTCCAATGGAGATAATGGGGAGCAGAAAGGCATTCCATCAAAGTGCTGGGTGAGCTGTCTAAACAGCCAGAATCAAATGAGTTCTGCAGGCTAGATAGCCAGAATTGAATAAGGTCTGTTGTCTAGACAGCCAGAATCGAATGAGGTCTGCTGTCAAGACAGCCAGAATCGAATGAGGTCTGCTGTCTAGACAGCCAGAATCGAATGAGGTCCTTCTCTGCTTTCATGACTCCATGGCGAGCAGAACTGAACTCACCAGAACTGAGCAACCAGCCTGATTTCAAGGCCTGGCTTTATTGATAACCCTCTGTGTGACTATGAACAAGTTCCCTGCCTTCGCTGCCCTCAGTTTCCCCACCTGCAAAATGGGAGGGTTATTTTTGATAATTGTGTACCTACATACCTTTCTACTCTGAAAAAATTATGTGCTTTAGAATGACTTAGCATCTTTCAGGATTCCTTCTTTGCTTCTAATAGAAACACACTTTTTTTTTCCCTTCCACATTATTCCCCTTTATGTGGAATGGGTGACATTATTTATTTCTCATATCCTCAGGACTTAAATCCCTGAATTATTCTAAATCTTGCCAAGACCTGACACCACAAATAAATTCTCAATCCCAGGGGGATGGAGATAAATGAGGGGACTGCCACTCCTGTAACCTCCATCGGGGACTTGGCTCCAATGCTCTACCCCAGGAAAACGGTGTGCCAGCTCAGGCTGGAGCGGGGAGCAGAGTTGAGAAGGAAAGAAGATAGACACGTGAAGCTAAGCATTTGTGAGGAAACAAAAGAAGCAGCTTCTCCCTGGATGCACCTCAGTGATCCTCAGGAGACTGAGGGCACTTAATTTGGAGTCTTTGCTCTTCATTCTCAAAAGGAAGCCTAGGTGGCAGGCCTGGCAGTACCTCCCATGGTTGGGGTCCCAGGGAGCTGAGCTGGAGTCCTAGCTCTGCCCCCACTAAGCTGTGTGTCATCCGGGCCAGTCAGTTCATTGTCTTGGGGACACATGCGGATTGTTCAGCTGGAATGTGAAGAAGCCATCAATTCCTCAGGTTGTTGCTATGACGGTAAGACAAAATTGTACACGTGGAAATGCTTAGAACAGGTGCGAGGCACAGACAGTATTTAACAGACAGTAATAGTGTCTCAAAAAAAGGAAAAAAAAAGCTGCCAAAGCTGAAACAGGGTGAGAGTTCTATAGAAAGCTTACAGGAAATGTTAATGGCACTCAGCTCACTGGTGACAAATGCCTCACTTGGGCCACCCCCCGAGGCTGTAAATAGGAAAGAAAAAAGATACGCCTAATGTAAAGCATATGGGCACTGGGCTAACTGTTGTGTGTAAATTTTAAGTACATCTATCTCTAAGACCCTCCTAACTTCTCTTAACCTTAGGTTCCTCAACCATAAAAAAAATACATGGGTCATTACAACAGTTTTGAGACACATGAAAATCAAGAAACATAAAATCCATGAAGAGAGAAACAAATGAAGCCCTCCCAACAACATCAACAAGCTGAGTGAGTTGAAACTTGCACAGGTGAATCAGAAAAGACGCTGTTGACTGCATTTCTTGGAAGCAAAATAATGGACCATGACATAATCTGTCTCAAAACTTTCGTAGGGACTCATAGAGTCCCTACTTCATTGTTTTGAGAACTTAAAATATTGCATATGAAGTACTTAATATGGTGCTGGCTCATGACACGTACGCAGTGCATGATGGCTGGCAAAGATTCACAATCTCGGGCGGCGCCTGTGGCTCAGTGAGTAGGGTGCCGGCCCCATATACCGGAGGTGGCAGGTTCAAACCCAGCCCTGGACAAAAACTGCAAAAAAATAAAATAAAATAATTTTTTAAAAAAAAGATTCATGATCTCACTGTGTTTTGTTTACTATGGCATTCTTGTTATCTCTCATTTGCTCTTTGCCATCCAAAACCATTTCCTGTGGCATTCTTCGCCCTAGGAAAGAGCAAAACCGTTATGTCTCCCAGGTTCTATTGCTATCTGCTTCCAACTCGGTTCTTCTAGTGAGAGACCCTGGTGCAAGATCCGTGGGCAGCAGAGAGAGGCCAGGGTAGTTATTATTCTCCTTCTATCCTTGTTGACTGTAGTCCCAACAGTGGGCAGGGGTCCCCTGAGGCCAGTCCTTGTAAAGAAGCCCCTCTTCCTGGCATCACTCACTGACCCCTGTCCTGGCTCCTTCAGGATGGCAAGAGCTTCCCCTTATAGTGAGAAGTCTGATCCTTTTTCTTGATAGTCAACCACAGGCAACGTTTCAGTCTCACTCCTCTCTCCGCCACACCATGGGGCCCGTTTCTGGGTGACCTGAGAAGAGCACACCCCTGCATGCTTCCTCCTTTAGGTGCTGGCTGAACATTCAAACCACACAAGTCCCTGCCCATGTGAGCAAACTCTCACTCTAGCCCTTCCTTGGACCGTGATAAAAACCCACACGTCTGTGCTGTGGCTCTCTGGCCATTTTGGACATGGTTGAGAAACTTCTGTGCTTCTGAGAGACTTCAAAGATGTGAGTCACAAACCTCTGCATACCTTTCTTGGGGTGAGACGATATTACTACAATGTGTGTAGCATCATCAGTGTCAACACCCAAACCAAACTGGGGTAGGCATCCCTCCTTTTTTGCAGTGTGACTAAAACACCCTGATGCTGGCCTACAATGCCTCACCATCCCTGGTCAGTTCCCTTCACCCTGCCCAAGCCCGTCATGAAATTCTCCAATTACCCCTTCCGAGTACACTCACAAGGGAGCTATCTGTCTCCTGCCAAGTCCCAGTCCAATGGAACACCAAAGGTCCATGCATGTGTTCATTCATTAAGCATGTGTTAATCACTGACTTGCACAACTTACTCCGAGTCTGAGGGGAACATGCCCCAGAGGATAGCTTTATAGTAAGGGAAATAAAAAAAAATACTTTCACACGTCATCTGATTTCCTTCTCCTACCAGTCTTACAAATTGACATAATTAGTCCCTTTGTATAAGTAAACCAAAGTCCAGAAGAAACATAAAAATTGCTCAAGGTAACACAGCCTGTTCATAGCAGAAAGGAGACAAAAATGCAGGAATGGCTCCACTCCAGCCCCCATATCCTTTTCTGTGGAAAAACAAACAGCAATGATTGCAATATGGGGAGGACGTGGACACAAGCAGAGAATGCCATGAGAGACCAGCAGATAGAGGCCATTTTCAGTTACAGTTGGAGGCCTGAGAGAAGGAGGCAGACTTAAGAGGCCTGAAAGGATGACTAGGATTTGAAGATGGGTGAAGTTAAAGAGGGACAGAGTTACATAGAATGGACCCTTACCAGTACTCAGGATGCAAGGTGGAGACCTGGCCTGGTAGTTCGAATCTTGGCATTAAGAACTCACATCATTGGCCATCAGTCCTTACTTATAACATGGCCGTGCCCCACCCACTGTCATTCATATACATTTCCCCAACTCACTAGGATTGCACGGAGCCTATCGCTTCTTTATGGAATCTACGCTTCCTGGTCCATAAGAGTGGGCTGTTTTGTTCTGTATCCATCTGCATAAACATGAATGAAATCCACCAGTAGCATACAGTTGGCAATGGATCCTAACGGTTAACACTTTCTGACTTATGGTAGCCGACATCTCATCTTATCTGCTCACCTCCACACATGACACATGCACACACATATATATATTTATTATATATTTATTATAATGTATGTATACATATTTCCTCTTTAAGTCTCTACAGCACCTACTACAGGGTAGGAATCCAATACATATTTTTAGGAGAGAAAATTAATACAGTCCCTCTCTGACAACTTAGAAAATCAAAGACCAGGGACAGAGTGACTTGCCCAAGCAGACTGACAGCTCCCTTGATTATCAACCCAAGGAAGCCTCACTCCTTGCTCTCATCTCCCAGGACTTGCTTTTCCAGCCCTGGAGCATGGTTTGCTAATCCCTGTGTGTCACCAGAGATGTAAGGTTAAAACGAGAAATGGGCCAGGTGAGTCTTTCTGTGAGCAAAGAAAAATACGAGCCTTGCGAACTTGCCTGAATTCTCTGACAAGTTTAATCAAGGGCAAAATAAAAGGCAGGCATGATTTACTTAGTTTTCCCAAACACTGTGATGAGGCACCTCGTGAAAGTCTACAGAGGAAGATAAACAACTGAGGAATTGGTTTAAAATGCCGCCTCAGAACAGGAAGCAGGTGAGGCTTCCCAAAAAGGAAAGATACAAAATGAAAACACCGAGAGAAGCATCCTAAGCTTTACGGAAGTATCTGGGCTAGGGCAGGGCCTGTGGCTCAGTGGATAGGGCGCTGGCCCCATATACTGAGGGTGGTAGGTTCAAACCCGGCCCCGGCAAAACTGCAACAAAAAAACACCCAGGTGTTGTGGTGGGCACTTGTTATCCCAGCTACTCAGGAGGCTGAGGCAAGACAATCACCTAAGCCCAAGAGCTGGAGGTTGCTGTGAGCTGTGACACCATGGTGCTCTATCTCGAGGGCAACAAAGTGAGACTCTGTCTCTAAGAAAAAAAAAGAAAGCAAGAAAAAGAAGTAGCTGGCTGAAACTTGGGTTACAAAGTGTACCGGGAGTCCTCAGCCTCCACTTCTGCATCTTCACAGGCTTTATGAAGAGACACAATAGGTGAGAAAACAGGCATCACTGTCCTCCCCACACTCGGTCTCAGCACTGTTCCTGCCGTAGTCAGCATCAGTCAGCATGTGATTCAATAACAACTTCCAAATCTCAGGAGCTGAAACCATCACGGATTTTGTTTTCTTGGTGCTACATGTTCATCCCAGGTTGACAGAGTCTCTCAATGGCCCAGGCAGAGGGGACAGCCACCATCTGAAGTATCACCAGGCTCCACGCAAGAGGGAGAAATAAAGGGCTCTGGAGAGTCTCCCCGGACAGGTGAGTGCTCTGGCACATAGGTGGCATTTGCCACTTCCACTCATACTTGGTCACATGAGCCACCAACTAGAAATAGGCCAGGGACTACTCTGGAGCATGTAAAGGAGAGGGATTAAAAAATCTGACCAAAACTTAGCAGGACAGCTTGCCCAGAAGACCCTCCCCGGAAAGCCTGCCATGTCCTGCTGATGTGAGGAGCCTCGGAGCTTAGTGGAGGCAGCTGGTATCCCACAGTGGAGGGTACTAGACTAGGGGTCTGGAGACAGGTCAGGCGGGCTGCTCCTCTGCTTGCTGTGTGCAGAGGGTGCTCCGAGAGAGCTTTCCCAGCTCCTTCCAGGTAGAAGATTCACCATCACAGAATGACAAGTGAACATAGCATTCTGTTTGCTCTGCGCTCCTGACACATTACATAACACAGCCCGGTGCTGCAGTTATCCAAGGCCTCTGCTCATTTCCCCTTGTAAACTCCTTGAGGGCAGAGGCCTTGTCTCACTCATCTTGCAAAACCAAGCACTGTTCTTTACCTACCGGTGACACTCACTGCATGTTTATTTAATAAATACACAGATGAAGTTTTCCAAAACCGATGACTTGCAAGAGCCAAGCTAGCCAGCTCAGTTCATGTCCCATTTAATACACACAATGAGGACACCACCCATTACAGTGATGGGCTGACAGTCTTAAGGACAAACTTTCATAATGAAAAACAAAACGCATGGAGCCCTTTCCAATTTACAGATTCCTTTTTACTTCTGTTCTCTCCTTTGATGTGCTCATCACCCCTGCGTGGGCAGCAGAGCAGAGATTGGCATCCTTATTTTACACAGGAGGGAAGTGAGGTCTCAGGAGGTTAATGGGACTTTCTCCAAGGTCACACAGCTTGTCAAAGTAGAGCTGAGATAAAAATGTATGTCTTTTCATTCCTTGATCACGATCTTTTCATAAGAATCCTCCCCCTCTCCCTAAGTCCTCCCATAACAAAGGAACAAGCCCTTATTGGAATATGCGGACCTAATTTTCCCCTGCATCGTCACAATTAGTCATCTGAGCCATCACCCCTGTACCCCACAGCCACCTGATGTGCGACCCTGCTCCAGCAACTACAGCTCTCTGAAAGCACCTGCTGTGAACCACAAATAGCATCCACTCCATCTTCTTCTTCAGTGAGTTCTCTACTTAGTGGGGACATTCTCAGAGCAGAGTAGAGGCTGTCTCTTACATGGGCTTACTCCTTCTCCATGTTATGTTGTTTTGCTGCAACAATAAATAGTAAACATGAGCAAACTGCAACAAAACCAGGCATACCTCTTGTACAACCTTCTCTCAGTGCTTCCCTGTGAGGTCTATGGAGATGGAAAAGAGAGTAGAGGGAAGAGAGCAGGGCTCAGGCTCTGTAGGAGGGATAGCCAGACTGGGGTTCTCAAGCTGGCTGCACCACTTACAAGCATTCCGACCACTGGGTGCATCACTAATACCTTATGTCTCCAATCTGCTCTCGGTAAAATAGGGACATTTTCACTATCCACTTAGGGCTACAGATAAATGAGGGTAAAGATAAATGAGAGAGAGTGTGTGAAGCTTCTGTTGAAAGTCCTGCTCACAATAAGCAATGAACACAGAATGACTCCCCCATGCCTGCCTTCTCTTAGATGGCAGGCTCCTCATAGCTGGGTGCTCTCTGTGTTCACAGCTGTCTCTCCTGAGCCTAACACAGTGCCTGGGCTATGGCTGATGCTTTGCAAACTTCTAGAATTGGTATATGACTCAATGAAGTTCAGAGAGACATTTAATCCATGTACAAAATCACTTGCTTCTCCAACATATACGACTTGGCTAAATCTCATACAGTGTCATTTTTCAGCTTCAGTTGGAATCCCAGAAACTCTGAGAAAGGAGGAACTTTAGGTCAGCCCCCACCCATGAGCAATAGTAACCTCCACAGTGCCCTGTTCTTTTCCATCTGAGTTCTGTACAATATTCCCCACCACAGCATGCAGCGTGTGTTCTTTTTACAAACAACTTCCATTTACAGTCCCCCAGTTTCTTGCTTGTGAACGGAATGCTAATTCCAGGCTCCAGCCCAACCATAAGTAAAGAAAGGGTGAACAGAAAATGACTTTATTGTAGCTAATGATCTGGAAGTGGGCATAGTCGACGCATCTCTCGGGGATAATGGATTTACAAAAGCAGTGTAATGTTTGTGTAGCAATTCTTCATCAACCTTGGAAAATGTACAATAGCTAAGAGGAATATCTTTGAGAGATCTAGAAGTCTTATGAAGCAGGGGGGGTCTGAGAAATACACACAAGTGTATGTTTATGTACATGGGCACATACACATTCTTACTTGACTCGCATGTTCAATATAAACAAAACAAGGGACCCACTGAAACAAAACCAAAGGAGGATGTTTAGGAAACACTGCAATGGTATTGGGAACTAGGAAGGAAATTATCATACTTGTTTTTTTGTTTTTTTGGTTTTTTTTTGAGACAGAGCCTCAAGCTGTCACCCTGGGTAGAGTGAGTGCCATGGCAACACAGCTCACAGCAACCTCCAATTCCTGGGCTCAAGCGAGTCTCCTGCCTCTGCCTCCCAAGTAGCTGGGACCGCAGGCGCCTGCCACAACGCCCAGCCATTTTTTGGTTGCAGCCGTCATTGTTGTTTGGCGGGCCGGGGCTGGATTCGAACCCGCCAGCTCAGGTGTACGTGGCTGGCGCCTTAGCCCGCTGAGCCACAGGCGCCGAGCCATACTTGTTTTCCATTACAGAAACTGTACCTCATTCTAAAGTTTGGAGAAAAAATTAATCTGCTGTGATTGGGTAGGATAAGAATAGGATAGTACATTCCATCTCCCTTCCTAATTTCCCCCAATGTGTGTAATAGATGAGTTTTTCAATTATCCCTGAGTTAAGGGCACAAGGGATGGGAGATAGCATCCTAATTCTATACTGAAGGGTAAAGTAAACAGCTTTATTCTATACTATTCCATAGAACCACCTTGGTTTCCAGGGGACCAGAATGACAATTGTCATGTGCTATTTAGGAGAACTAATCTGAAAAACTCATATATAAAAATAACACATATTTTTAACATGTCGGTTTACAAATATAAAATCCCATTATCACAAAGCCACAGTTGGCCAAGTCCCCACTGACAAAGGATTACCGTGCATTTAACACAGTAGGAAGAATAATCATTTACAGGTTTAAGAAATGCCCCAGGCTTTAATGGCAGGTGTCAGCACATAATGGCTCTACTTGAACTTAGGTCAAGGAAAATGGGACAAATTTATATAAATCATCATTTACTTAAAGGAAACCAAAGTGTTGTTAATGAAGACAGAAAATCTTATAACACACACAAGATAACACTTGCCAACAAAATACAGGCCAGCCTGGATTAATAAATTCTCTAAGTGTTTTTCTATTTGTTAAAACTGGAAGAATACCATTCAAATGTCAAATTCTTCTACTTGTTGTTAATACTATTATTTTATTTTTCTAGGTACCACTCGTCCTGATTGCTCTGGGAACCTCTTGGGAAATAAGTCTCTGTGTAAAGAGATTATAATGATTCATTGTATTTGTATAGAATTTTGTAGCTTAGAAAGCACTTTCTCATCCATTATTAATATTATCATTATTAATAATAATAACTACTATTTATCGTGTGCTTTTTAGAGGCCAGGCACTGTTCAGTGAACAGTAAACACAGCATCTCTAATATTTACAATAATGCTTCAAGGAGGTTACAACATCTATATGGCAGGAAACCGAGGCTCCCAGAATAACCCACCAAAGATCACATAGTTCCTGCCTGCCTGACCCCAAGATCCAGACCGTTTTTGCTATAACGATGACATTTCATTTTACCATCTATTATCGGTTATCCTTTTAGACCAGTGGTTCTCAATCTTCCATAATGCTGTGGCCCTTTAATACTGTTGCTGTGGATCATGACCCACAGGTTGAGAATCACTGTTTTAGACTAAACATTGTTTAAAGGCAGAAAGTATATCCTGCTCAGAGTTTTAATCTCACTAGTCAGCACAGTATCTAGAACACTATAGAAACGTAATGAATAGTTGCTAAAAGGATAAATGAAACAATGAATAAAGCAAGTGAATTCTTATATCTCTTCTAAGGCAAGAAGATTACTCAGTATTTTCCCTGTAAACAAACAGGGCTGCAGAGGCTCTAGCAAGAGCAGTGATGTGCCCAAGGGCACGCAGCTATTGAACACTTGGGCCACATCATTATCCTCCTGGATTCGGGTCTTACTGGCCATCCACATCTGACTGTGCCTCCTTATTATATAGAAACATGCACATCTGTGATGTCATGGTCACACTGATAGGTGACTAGCAGTAGCAAAGTCCAGGTATACTGCCCACCTCCCTTGACACCCCCACCCTTCTACAAGCCCAGCACGAAGCCCAAACTTCCAATGATCGTGAGTAAATATGTAGAGGCTCCTGCTTGGGGGTGGATGAGGGTGAGAGGGTAGTAACAGATGAAGAACTGACAACTCAGGCAGCCAAATCCAATTTGAGGGAATGTGGTTCAGCACTTTCCATTAACAACACTCTAAGAAAAATAGAATTCCCAAGACTAAAGAAGGAAAGGCAAAAAAAAGAAAAAAAAAAGCCTTTTCATCGTGAGCACTCAATGCAAAGCAAATCAATCACACCTCTTCTCCCCGGCACAGCAATGCCTCGGTGAACACCAAAGGCCTCTGAGCTGTGGCTGAGTTCTCAGGGGGCAGCGAGAGAGAGAAGAAGCAGGAAAAGAAATAGCTGACCCTAAAAGGTTATTTACCTTCCAGCTGTCTCCAATCCTTCCAAGAACAGGTTACACTTTAGAAAGCACTTTACTTACATTCAATACTCATAGAAACCTTTTAAAGTAGATATATTATAGTTGCTATTTCCACATGAGAAACTAGATTGGAATAATGAAGGAATCTGGTTAAGATCAGACAGCTAATAAGCATCCAAGATTGAACCCAGGTCTCTTTAACTCCCTAGACCAGACTCCTAAACTCTACATTATCAAATGCCCCAACAATGCTGAGGCTACCCCAGACCAAACCCAGTGGGATGTCCTCTACACACAGTGGAATTTTCCATTCCAAGTCGGTCTTATCCCAACATACAAACTAAAAGGCCCTATATATATTTTAATATGATAACATCACTCCCTGCCTTGCCTCCCTCATCCAAGCAAAACTTGAATAAAAATAGCAATGCCTTAAATTCCCTTAGTGCTATTCTTGTAAAAGTGTCCTCTCACCTGCCGACAGCCAGTTGGGGAGCAATGTTTCCAAGGAATGTTTCCAAGGAAGTTAAAAATGTCAACTCAGGAGCTGGATATCGTGAATTTGTATCCCAGCTTCAGCCGTAACAGCTGTCTGACCTTGAGCAAGTCTCAGAACCTCCTTGTGCCTCAGTTTTCATATCTCATCCTAAAGGGCTGTTGTGAGGATTAATGATTTAATACCTGAAGCACTTAGACAGCGTCTGGAAGACGGGAAGCCTCCCATAAGATTTTGTTGTTATTATGAGATGCCAAAGCACTGATGGGTCAACAGTGGATTGAGGATGCACAATACAGGTGACCCCTACAGAGTCACCTAGCATAACTTTCTCTTCTACAGAGGAGCAAACTGAGGCTCAGAGAGAAGACGTCCCACCCCCTACCTTTCATACAGGCTCACTTAGAGAGCCAGTGATCAGTCTCCTGTGTCCAGACAGGGGTCTTTCGCTGTGTTTGCACAGCTTTCTCAAAGCCTTGCTTTTCTACAGGGCTGTTCTTCTAAATAGAGCTTCCCTTCTCTCACTTGTGAGAGGTGACAGGCTGGTCTTGGCTGAGTATAGTTTTCAGGGAATCCCTAATGCTACTTGAACAGGTGGCCATGGGTATCTTCGGTGTCTTGTTGAGTAGCCTAAATCCAGAAGCTGCCAGAGGCCAGTCAGCAGTCCCCATGTGCTGGCTGTCCTCGGGGCCAGTGTGGGAACATTAACATGCAGTCAATGCAGCAACTCCAGGGGTGATTCCGTCCTCGGTGGATCAGCCACGTGGCCGGCTCTTCCACTCTCTTTCATATCCCCTTTGGTCATTTCATGGCTCATTGACTCTTCCCCCAGAGTTGCCAGGAGGGAAACAGATTGCCTGAGTTACTGATCAGTCAAACACGAGTACCAGTTAGCAAGTCTTACCAGTGTGGATGGCTCTGTGTGTAAAACTGGATCTCATTCACAGGGCCACTTGAGAGTTGAGAGGTGTTTCCACCGTCACAAGCCAGAATCCTGAATTTGGGGGCTTCAAATCCTAGTGATGCCACATGTTAGCTATGTATAGTTAGGCAACTCACTTCATCCCACTGACGTTCAGTCTGTGTGTAAACTGGAAAGAATAATAGTGGCTACTTCAAAAGGATGCAAGATTCAAATAAGATGATAAATACAAAACATACAGCACAATGTCAGGCCCATAGTAGGTGCTGAATAAGTGGTGCTGAATTAACTTTATCCATTATTAGTATATAAATATTGTTTTCTGAGACAGAATCTCACTCAGTTGTCCTGGAAAGAGTGCTGTGGTGTCATAGCTCACAGCAACCTCAAACTCCTGGATTCAAGCAGTCCTCTTGCCTCAGCTTCTCAAGTAGCTAGAAAAACAGGTGCCCACTATAACACCCAGCTAGTGTTTCTATTTTTAGTAGCGATGAGGCCTCACTCTTGATCAGGCTGGTCTCAAATTCCTGAGCTTGGGCAATCCATCTGCCTTGGACTCCCAGAGTGCCGGGATTAAAGGCATGAGCCACCATGCCCAGCCTAAAAATAATTTTTAAGAATATGTTCTGGCTAATGTGTTCTCCAAATCCTCAGGCTCACTACTTCTTCTCCGTCAACTCATGGCTGATGATGATTACGTGGAGGATTCCTTTGCAAATTCATTAAGCAGGTTCTTGTATGTTGTAAGCACCTTGGAACAAACAGGCATACAAAAAACTCGGATTTGGTCCAGAACATATCTTTTAGTCTCATCACTTTAAACACTGAACTTTTCACAGACTCGGTTTCCATATTTGTATATTGGTAGTGATGGTACTCCCTAACCTGCCACCTGAAAGTGAGTGTGGGGAAAGGTGGTGTATATATTTTTTCATTGCTGCCAATGGGATCATTATTATTATTGATTAAATGTTATGAAAAATATTGTGTATGAAGAAAAAGTGTTTTGAAAAATTTTCATAATCACTCAGTGCCAAGTATGAGCCACATACTTAAAATGTATCTAATTTTATGCATATACAGAGAAGCTAGTGTTAACCTTAGTTATTCCACTCAAAGGCTTATAAAGAAACTGGTTAAAACATCATTTCTATAGCTTTTTGTACTGCCCACCTGCTCAAATTCCACAAGTCTTGCTGTGCTACCTTAGCTACTAATATGATTTTTTTATTATTTGGGATTCATTGAGGGTAGAAAGAATTAGGTTACACTGATTGCATTTATTAGATAAAGTCTCTTGTAATTGTGTCCTGCCCCAAGGTGTGTACCATACACCATGACTCCCCATCCCCCTCCCGAATCCCCTCCCCACTTTTTCATTCCCTACCCACCCCTTGTATTAGCACATCTGCTGCCTTCATATTAGAATTGAGTACAATAGATTCTTGTTTCTCCATTCTTGTGATGCCTTACTAAGAAGAATGTGTTCCACCTTTATTCAGGTTAATACAAAAGATGTAAAGTCTTCATCTTTTTTAATAGCTGAATAGTATCCCATCTTGTACATATACCACAGCTTGTTAGTCCATTCCTGGGTTGGTGGGCATTTAGGCTATTTCCACATTTTGGCAATTATAAAGTAAGCTGTAATAAAAAGTCTAATGTAAATCTCCTTCTGATAAATGATTGTTTTTTTCCTTCTGGGTACATGCCTAGCAATGGAAGGTCTAATTTGAGTTCTTTGAGGATTTTCCATACTTCCTTCCAAAAAGGTTGAATGATTTTTTTAATGTGTAGCTGCAATCTATTGGCTAGGATTTTATTGAGAATTTTTACATCTATATTCTTTAGTAAAATTGGTGTGAAATTCTTCTTTTCAGTTGGGGCTTCCTGGTTTTGGTATCAGAATATTTGCTTTGTAGAATATGTTGGGGGAAGATTCTTTCTTTCTCAATTTTTTGAAATAATTTCTGAAATATGGGTATAAGCTCTTGGAGTTTGATAAAATTCTGGTGTGAACCCATCTGGACCAGGGCATTTTTTGGTTGGAGATTTTTTATTGTTTCTTCAATCTCAGTTCTTGAAATCAGTCTGTTCAAGAGATCTATTTGTTCTTCAATAAGTCTAGGGAGAGGTTGCAATTCCAGGTATTGATCCATTTCCTCCACATTGTCAAATTTTGGGGCACAGAATTTCTCATAATAACCAGAAATGATCTCCTGCTTCTCTGTGGCATCTATTATTTCCCCTTTATCATTTCTGATTGAGGTTATTAGAGATTTTACTTTTCTGTTTATAGTTAATGTGGTCAAAGGTTGATAGATTTTATTTAATTTTTTAAAAACCCAACTTTTGTTTCGTTAATTTTCTAAATGGTTCTTTTGTTTTCAGATTCATTAATCCCAGGTTTAATTTTTTTTTTCTCTCCTTATCTTTTTTTTTTTAATTATTTTTTTATTGAGTCATAACTGTGTACAATGATTCAGGCTTGGAGTACAGTGTGCAGGCTTCCCATACAATCGGAGATATTTTTATCCACCTGATTAATGTAACATTCATGATATTTTCTCATTTACTATGTGAAAACAATTTTGATC
>CAUYRH010018473.1:0-23343 GCA_963574655.1 Perodicticus potto
GATGGAGCTGGAACATATTCTTCTTAGCAAAGTATCTCAAGAATGGAAGAAAAAGTATCCAATGTACTCAGCCCTACTATGAAGCTAATTTAAAGGTCTCATATGAAGGCTATAACCCAACTATAGCACAAGAATATGGGAAGCGAGAGTAGGGGGGAGGTTGGGGTAGAGGGAGGGTAATTGGTGGGGCCACACCTATGGTGTATCTTAGAAGGGTACAGGGAAAGCTTACTAAATGCAGAATACAAATGTCTTCATACAATAACTAAGAAAATGCCATGAAGGGTATGTTAAACATTTTGATGAAAACATTTCAAATTTCCAGCACATTGTACCCCTTGATTGCACTAATGTATGCAGCTATGATTTAATTAAAAAAAAAAAAAAAAGCTCCAGAAACACTGAGGCAGAATAGAGAGCCCAGGAATAAATGGATGCATGTAATGTGAACTAATCTATGATAGAACCACCAAGAATAAAAAATGAATAAAGTATGGCCTTTTCAATGCCTAGTGCTGGGAAAACTGAATACTCACAAGGAAAAGAATAAAATTAGAACATTTTTTCTTATGCCGCACCTCCAAATTACAGGCATATAAAGAGGTGCTCAACATTAAGAATCATCAGGAAAATGCAAATCAAACCATGATGAGATATCACTTCACACCTACTAGAATGAGCGTTATGAAAAAGGAAAGAGATAAACATGTTGACATGAAACCTTAAAATGTTTTAGAGTAAACATGTCAAAACACTTTCCTGACATAAGTCTTGCAATGATTTTTTTGGGGGGGGGTGATATGACATAATAAGAAGTAGAACAAAAGAAAAATACCAGCAAGTTGGATTGCTTCAAACTAAAATGCTTCTGTTCAAAATAAGAAAATGTATTGGAGGAGGGAAAGTATTTGTAAATTATATATCTAATAAGATGTTATCATCCAAAATATAAGTAATTCATATAATTATTGATCAAAATTATTGATCATTATCCAAGAGAAAAATAGGCAAGAAATAAAAAACATATTTTTGAAAAGAAAACTCACAAGTGGACAACAGATACATGAAAGGTTCTTAACATTACCAATAATAAAGCAAAATAAAACCAAAACCATGATGAAATATCCCTTCATACCTACTATGATAGTTAATTTCAAAAAGAAAAGGGATAACAAATGTTGGCAGGAGCATGGAGAAAAGCAAACCCTATAAAATGTTGTTGTTTATAACTAATAGTCATCACGCAGATCTCTTCAAAAGCTAAAAATATATAACTAGCATATAGCTCAGCCATCTCCCCTCTAGATATTTAATGAAATGAAATAAAAACAAAAATAAAAATCACAAAAGAAAAAAGTCTGTACCCCAGCATTATGAACAATTGCCAAAATAATAGAAATTACTGAAATGGCTGCTAAGGAAGAACATGTTGAAAAAGCTATGAGTTTACACTTACCTTAGACTATTATTCAACCATGATAATGATGAATACCCTGCGATTTCAACAACATAGACGGATTGGGTGAGCATTATGCTAAGTAACAGATGGCTAGCACAGAAAGAGAAATATTGCTATAGGTAACATTAAAATCTAACTCCTAGAAGCAAAGACTACATCAGCAGGTACCAGGGCCAAGAGGCAGAAAAAGTATGGCAATGACGCAATGACAATGAAGAGTAGCAACTTTTACTTATAAGATGAATAAGTCCTGGAAAACTAATATACAGTCATTTCATGACTATAGTTAATAAAGATAATAAGGTAAAAAATAATATAATAATGTTTTGCATGTTTAAAATTTGCTAAGACAGTAGATTTTAAATGTTCTCACTATGAATAAATGGTTAATATTGAAGATGATGGATACGTGTACTACCTTGAGTGTATTTTTTCACAATGTACATACATATCAAATTATTGCATTATACATATATAATTATACAATTTTATTTGTGAAAAACTTCTCATATTACACACATGCACACACATTTATACATACATATGAATGACACATTTCTGATAATTTACTACACAGGAGAAAATTATGAAATAAAAGTTATCAAAATAGTAATTATCAAATGAGAGTATAATATATGCTTGGCAATTCTAACCTCCTCAATGACATAGTATATTTAGGAATTATATGAGGTGAGTAAATAAAATTAACTACGTAGCAGTTGAGAAATTTAGACACAGAGAATCTAAACATCTAATATTAATTTATACTAGACAGAAAGGATACATGGCAGTAAAATAAATTTAGATTTTTTTTTTTTTTTACACAGAATCCCCTTCTGTCACCCTGGGTAGAGTGCTGTGGCATCATTAAAGCTTAGAGCAACCTCATATGCTTAGGCTCAAGTGATCCACCTGCCTCAGCTTCCCAAGTATGTGAAACTATAGGCACATTAGATTTTCTTCTATTTAGGAACATGCTATGTGTTTTTATAAAATTAATGAGACTGAAATTCTGTAAAATCACCACTGAATACTCCTTAGAATTAAAAATCATAAAGAAGAAAACATAAAAAAAACTTTCCTAGTGTATTTTTTTAAATAACTTAAGTAATGGATCTGGGAATGTTGGTCTGTAATCCCAGAAATTTGTAGGTCAAGTCAGGAGGATCAGTTGAGATCAGGATTTTGAAATCAACTGGTCATTGTCATACATGCCTGTATTTGCAGCTATTAAAAACGCTGAGGTAAGAGTATTACGTGAACCAAGGAGCTGTAGGTTGCAGTGAGCTATGATCAGCCAACGGACATCAGCTGGGGCAATAGAGAAATAATCTGTCTAAAAAAAAAAAAATGATTCAACAGAGCTCTTCAATAATATGTACATGTATTCCCATACCCCACAAATTAGTGAAAATGCTGTCAGATAATTAATTCCCTTATAACCCAAGAAAAGATGTTTGGCTCTTAACTAAGTTCTAAGGAAGATCACTGCATGGGGTCTGAGGGTTTTTAGAGAATTTAAGAACATGGGATAAAAGATGGATTTTTTTCGCTCCTCTGAGAGAAAAAGATATACTCAGCCATTGCTAAATTTCTAATAAAGCAGAGCTTCCCAAACCACTTTTTAAAGTCTGGCATTCTTCTTGACCTTTGGACCTCTTAGCTGTATTATCTACCTCATCCCCAATCACCTACCTAGGTGTTTAGCTGTTGTCTCTTCTCTCTTCACATTCCAGGGCTCTATTCTTTGCTCCGGACACGTGATCAAGTCTGGCTTAGAGGCAGCAAGACCTGTTGGATTAGAAAAAATTCACATGACACTTCCTGTGGATTATCCAATTACCAATCTAGTATTGTCCTGAGTAGAAAAGGGAGAAAATTATAGAAAGTTCTGCAAATTGCTTCCCAAATTATGATTTACTGATAGACCCTTTAGAATAACAAAATACTTCAAATTGATAGCTCCTTTCCACTACTACTGAATCAATAATAAGTGGTAGAAACTGCATTTTATGGTGCAGACCATTTCTAGAATTACCACTAGAGTGAAAGATACAGATCAGCTTAAGAAAGGGGACAGGGGATGGTTTGTTCTAAGACGAGAATCTAAAATTATTTTTTACATCAACAAACCTTCAAATTTTCTTCAAAAGCATGGATATAGAACTCTTTGAGGTGAAGCAGAAATTCCCAAGAAACAATTCACAGGAAAAGAAAGTGTTGCCCTTAGTGTGGAATAGGAATTGACCATTGAAATTATCCTCACCCAGGGAGACCAGGTTTCTGTAGTTCTCTGTCATCACATCCCTGTACAAATTCTGCTGAGCAGTGTCCAGGCATGTCCACTCCTCTGGAGAGAATTCTATAGACACATCCCTGAACGTCAATGGTTCCTGAAAAAGACACATGTTTATTGAGTGGAACTCATGGAGTGAGTTCTTAATTTCACAGGGAATATGAAAATTACAAGAACTGTTTCTAACATGTGATTGATTGGGATTATTCATACATTTCTCTAAAAACAGCAATGTCTATTCATCTTAGATGAAAATGCGTGGAAAACTCTTGATGATCTTTGACTAATATTTTTTTCTGAAACAGAGTCTAACTTTGTCACCCTCGTCAGAGTGCCATGGAGTCACAGGTCACAGAAACCTCCACCCATTTGGTTTAGGCAATTCTCTTCTCAAAGCCTCCCGACTAGCTGGGACTACAGGCACCCACTACAACACCTGGCTATTATTTGTTGCAGTTTGGCCTGGGCCAGTTTAGAACCCACCACCCTTGGTATATGGGGCCCTTACTACCGGGCCACAGGTGCTGCCCTGGCAGGGGAAATATCTTACAACAAAGAACTCAGCAGCCCTTGCAACAACATCAAAAATTAACAAATGGAACTTCATTAAGCTGATAAAATTCTACACAGCTAAAGACCCAAAAAGTAAAGCAAGAATACACCTTCTTAATGGCAAAGGATATTTGTAGGGTATCAGTCTGATGAAGGGTTTATTCAGAAAATATTCTTGAACGTATTTTCTAATTCAGAGGAATGAAGTTGGCATGAGGTATATGAAACTGCTGTCTATATATTTCTGGATGATAAAGAAATTAAAAGAATCTGGGCATATAAATTTTGAATCCTGTGTTTATAGCCCATATAACAAGACATATGTATTTCTTATAGAGACAAATATGGTGATTTAAAGTATCATTCAAATTTTAATGCATACAACAATGAATTGGAGATTTTTTAAAAATGGAGGTTCTAACAAAGGAGATATGGGTGAGGCCTAGGTTTGTAAATTTCAAAAAATGTCACAAGTAAAGCCAAAGCTTCTGGTCCAAAGAGAATATTCTATCAAGCATCCAGTAAGTGGTAGACTTTGGTTTTATCTCAGTTCCTATGACCCATGAACAAAGATGATGGTATTCATTTTTGAAAGCAAAGGAGGACCCCTGAGGGAACTGAAGGAACACCAAAAACACATTACTGGGACCTGATCAAACTAAAAAGCATCTGCACAGCCAAGAACACAGTACATAAAGCAAGTAGACAGCCCTCACCATGGCAGAAGATATTTGCAAGTTATGTCTCTGACAAAGGTTTGATAAGCAGAATCCACAGAGAACTCAAATGTATTAAAAGAAAAGAAAAAGCGATCCCATCTCACTGTGGGCAAGAGACTTGAATAGAAAGTTCCCTGAAGAAGACAGGCGCATGGCCTACAGACACATGAAAAAAATGCTCATCATCCTTAATCATCAGAAATGCAAGTCAAAAGTACTTTGAGATATCATCTAACTCCAGTAAGTATAGACCACATAATAAAATCCTATCCATGTTGACATGGATGTGGAGAGAAGGGAACAGTTCTAACACATTCCTTTTGGAAAGAAGTTTGGAGAACACTTAGGGATCTAAAAATAGACCTGCTGTTAGATCCTTAAATTCCTCTACTTGGTATATATCCAGAAGACCAAAAAGCACTTTATAACAAAGACATTTGCACCAGAATGTTTTTTGCAGCACCGTTCATATTTGCTAAGTCATGGAAGAAATCCAAGTGCCCATTGACCCACGAATGGATTAATGAACCATGCTATATGTACACCATGGAAAATTTTGCAGCCTTAAAAAGATGGAAACTTTATCTCTTATGTTTGCATGGATGGAGCTAGAACATATTCTTAGCAAAGTATCTCAAGAATGGATGAAAAAGTATTCAATGTACTCAGCTCTACTATGAAACCAACATATAAGCACCCACACTTCCACATGAAAGCTATAGCCCAAATACAACTCAGAATGAAGGGGAAGGAGGAGGAGGAGTGGTGTGGAGTGAGGAGGACTGGTGTAGGGAGGGGAATTAGTCAGACCACACCTTTGGTACATGTCAAATCTACTAAGTGTAGAGTATAAATGTCTAAACACAATAATTAAGAAAGTGATGTGAAGGTTACGTTAACCAGTTTGATATAATTATTTCAAATTGTATATAAAATCAGCACATTGTACCCCATAAATGCAGTAATGTACACAGCTATGATTTAATATAAAAAATTAAAACCTACAAAGTGAATCTCCTAGATTAAATGTAATAGTTTTGGGTCACATTAAATGTGTCAAAAAATGTGACCTCCCCATCAGTCAGCAAACATCCAAGACATTTATTAATGATAAAAAATGACTAAGGTTATAGTGGAGGAATAAGAGAGCAACTTAACCCAATCAACGTCATGGGCAAATTTGTATTAGGTACCACCACAGAGGAGGACACAACATCACTGCTGTGATAATAGTAACCAAAAACATGAGCAATAGAAAACACTAGTTTCATGCGGAGTTCACAATACAGATAACTCCCATTTTCTGTAATCTCAAATAGTTTGTTTAAATGGTTTGTCTTTAGTATCCTACAGAGAAAGTCTATTCTTATTTTTCTTCTTTTCAGAACTTTCTGAGTTCCCTTGGGTAATCAATGTCATTCACTGTCTGCATTTTCTTAATCCAGTTCTTGATAGATTCTAATGGACAATCCAGATGGAACCAAAACAGAACATTTTCCTCCTATTGAGTCATAGCCCAGGATCAGTTCCAATCCCCAATAGGAGTCCTGGACATCCACACTTCTCACTATTCCTTGTGCACTTGTAACAAAGAGAACATTTTCAATATTAGAGGTCGCAAATGTATTGAAAAACTTGCCCAAAGCACGTAAGGGACTTGGACATAGAGAATGCTCTGGTACATAGAGAAGGATTTTACAGGGCAAGTAGTGAAAAGAAACTCATTAGCAGAAACATCAGAAGTAAAGAAGAAAGGATTTACAAATTGTAAGTTCCACATGACATTCCAGGAGGAATAGTAAACACAGCCCCTCATTTTTGTTTTTTCCTTTTTTACCCTACTCAAGTAATATTTTAGGGGCTTTGTAAAACATCCATGTTTTATTTAACTTACAAAAATAATGTGTGATGTCATGCACTTTGTTAGATAGTAGAACCACCCAAGACTGAAGTGGGAGCAAAAATTTCTCCTTCGCTCTCCTTCCTCCAGGCCAGGGATTGTAATCTCTTCCCCAAAAGCAACCACCCTTAATAGTTAGGGTGTACCTTTCCATGCTAATTAGTTTACATAAATAGAAAATGTATATTAGTCTATATATAGAAAAAGAGATGGATGCCTTTCTTCTTTTTTAACTTATTAAAATAACTTTGTAGACCTCATCACGCGTAGCAGTGCATTCAGCTATATCGCATTCCCTTTCACGTCTGTGGAATATAAGATAAAACAACTTTTCAGCACCCTCTCATGAGCAGACATTCAGGTTGTCTCCAATTTGTGATTGTTACAAACAAGGTTGCAAAGGACTTTTTGTACATATGACTTAGGGTACATGGCATGACAGATGATAAAGACAGAAGCGCTAGTCACAGGATTTGCAACCTAACATTCGATAGGCACTACTGAATTGTTCTTCAAATGGTCTGTGGAAAGCCATCTATTCACAAATGAAAATGCCCATTTCTGCTTTATCTTTATAATATCAACCTATTTATTTTAAGCACAATTACTGACCCATGAGTTTGACTTCAGAGACTGTAATCATAATAGCTTTATTGTTCAAAGAGAAAGTAAATGCATGGTATAAAAATCTATCAGAAATAGGTTAATAAAAAGATAGCCTAATAGTTGTAAAATCAGAATTTTCAGCTGAAAAGCATTAAATGAGATGAATGGAGACAAAAAATGTAGTCCATGAAGAGCATGGATAGTTCATTCTACCACTATTAATAGTTTCTAAATGTACAAAACAAAAATTATGTGACATATAAGGAGACATTTATAATCCAATTTGGATATTATAACATTCACCTTCTAGAACCCAAAGATATAATTTGAAAAAATTACTCCACAAAAATGTAAGTACAAGAATAGTTTTGATATAAAGGGCACACACAGTTTTTTACCACAGTGAAAGATCAGTATCAATAGCATATGATTAACTCCTTGTACTCCATAAAAGTGACAAATACCTGAATATCTTCATAGAAAAGTGTAAAACAGAAGGACATTAACAAAATGTTTACATCTGTAAGACAGTGGCTTATCTGATAGTAGGGGAACAAACTATACAATTGATATAAATATGTATATTATATAAGCCCCTGACTTTTCATATATTTACCTGAGAAACAGCCATGACTTCTTCTCCTTTTCCTTGTCTGGGATTTCCTTTCAGGCAAGATTGCCTAGACAAATTAGAATTATATTTAGAGAATAATCCCTGAAAGGAGTCAGCAAAACCTCTTTCCTTGCTTTTACAACATACACAGGCATGAGGGCCTTCAAGGGCAGAAAAGACTACACTCCCTTCTACATTTTCATAGAAAACATGAGGAGGGATGATGAACTCCTCATGGAGACCAAAATGTGAGTTTCTTCTTTCCCACTCTCAGGTGCCTTCCCTTGCCAGACAAACCAGCACTTTGTGCTACAGCAATGAGCATATGGACCACACTGACCAGCTCCCACCACACTGACCAGCTCCCACCACACCAAAGCACAGCAAATCCTCGTACCTTCCCTTGGAACAAAGCTGAATTCAACTCTCTTGAAATGTACCTTGGAACACTTGTACTTAACCTGCCCCCACTTAGTGTCATGTGGGGCAATTAATTAAAAGCACACGGATGTTTCCACCAGCCCAATAGGCAGAAACTGTGGGGAGGGCACAGGTGATGGTGTTTTTACAAAGTGGCCATGTGATCCTAATTGGAAGTCTAGGCTGAGAACCACTTAGCTAAAAATCACCTCTGAATCTTCAATGAGCATAGAAATCATGTGGTATTCTGGGCCCCAGTCAGGAAATGTGATCTTCAGGTGTGGAAGTGTTCCATGAATTGGTCTCCTGGACAAGTTTACTGTCAGTGCTGATGTTGCCCCCAGGCTCATTATCAGCAGCACTTAGCTGCAGACAGCAGACATAGCACAGAGTCTCTTATTGCCAACATTTATCACAGCACATATATTCATGTTCCACAATGAAGATGACAAATCCCCATTCTGTAATGTGACATTCTCTGGTAGCACATTAAGGTTTACTGAAGCTAGAGAAGGTTGAAATATCCGAATACATATGTGTTTGGAAAATGGCAAGTGCCCATGCATTAATGCAATGTTTAGTGAGCAGGTACTATGTGCTCACAGGCATGGTATGGTGCACACTGATGGGAACCTCACATTGTGTGAGTTACTCCTTATAATGCCCTCAGATTGGGAGTGTGTCCAGTAATTGAGATGTGGTGCCCAGCCTTTCTATTTTTTATATCACATAGCTATATTAGGTCTCTGGGCAAGATGTATAAAATGATGGGACCTCACTCCAAATGGTCCTTTATGTTTACGAAGTCTATGCTGATCTTTAACACTGCAGAATAGGTCTCCCCTGGGGTTATATACATCCTCACCCCAAAGTCTGGCCATGTCTTGTGAGTTCCAGGTAGAGGCCAGGTTATTGGCTGATAAATTCTAGGTGACATTCAGCCTATTCATGGTGCTATAGTGAGAGAAGAAAACCAGGAAGAGAGATTTCCCTATTAGGCCTGTTCTAATGCATTCTGAAGAGTCTTGGATTCAGACTCAGAGCTTCAGATTTAGGTCACTGGAAAGACAAGAATTGAGTAGCACCCACGGCATATTGCTTGGCTGTTGGGGAATAGGGGTAATCAGAGACCCCACATCTATGAATCATCTTCAACTCTGAAGATTCCAGGTGCATTCAGAGAATATTGGAATGACCACTTGCCACCTTACAAGGGGGTTTCCAGAGGAAGGTGATCTGTATATGTTCTACATGGGACAACAAACCTTAAACAGGCAGAGGGATTTTCCTGTGTGCTCATGTTGTCACAGCCAAATTATGTACTGCAAAATCTTAAACAAAGACTTCTACCGTGAAGCTTCGTGGGTACCTTTTATTGTTTTTTGGGGGGGGAAGGGCATAATTTTTTTTTATTTTTACATATACATGTGTTTATTAGGTTTCCACTTTTTGCCTTCACAGAATTAAAAAAGGCTTAAAATTTTTTTTATTACTATTTTTTTTCTTTTTTATTAAATCACAGCTGCATACCTTAGTGCAATATCAAGGGATACAATGTGCTGGTTTCATATACAATCTGAAATGTTTTCATCAAACTGATTAAAATAGTCTTCATGGAATTTTCTTTCTTTCTTTTTTTTTTTTTCCCAGTGGTAGGACAGAATTTATTTACAGAAAAGAATGCAAAAAACACTAAAGCTCCTGGTAGAGAGAGAGAAATCAAGTGGGGAGAGAAAAGCTCTCTCCGTTTCTCTCCCAGTCTTTCCCGGTCTCCTCCTTTAGGCTTTTAGTCTCGGGGTATATATAGGTGTATGGGTTCCTTGGCCAGGAAACGAATGAACACAGTCCCTTCCTCCAGGGGCAAGGTGAATGAATGTATAAATGATTGAACACAGTCCCTTCCTACAAGGCAAAGTGAATGAATGTATCAATGAATGGACACAGTCCATTCATGGAATTGGAATTGAGGCCTAGGAAATTCACATGAAATTGACCTAGGCATAGGAAATGGGGGTTCCACATTTAGTCCTAAGTGTAAAGTGAAGGAGACACCTTCACAAGTGAAGGCACAGGTGTCTCCTTGGCAGTTGTCCAGCCTTTTTGGCTATTGGAGCCTCCAGTGGAGGGTGGAGGTCCCCCTCCTTGCCTGTCATCCAGCCTGCTGGTTCTTCAGCTGGCTGCCACAGCACCGATACCGCCAAGGAGGAGGCGGCAGGTCCACCAGCTCCCCTGATCTGGCTAGGGCACCAAATGTCCTGTATCAATTCTCCCTCTCCGAGTAGAAACTCTAACTGCTGTTAGGGAAAAAGGGTGAAGACTCAATCTAACTGCTTCCTGCTGATTTGGGTGATGATAGAGGGGGGCAGTTAGGGTTTCTCCAGAGGGAGAGTGATACAGGGGTTCATGGGCTGGAACCATCTTTATTGCGTGTGGCTTGATGACATTTCTGGAAAACATAAATCTGATTAGTATGCTCAGTAATAGGCAAAGGTAGAACAGCGTCAGGTCAGAAGCACTTATTCAGTGATGCTAAAAGAAAACCATATTAGGATTTTTCTTGCTGTTTCCTAAATAATAACTTCAAACTTTCTTTTGGCTCACAAGTGTAGGTGGTGTGTGGTTAGCTCTCTTCATTGTCTGCCTCCATAGAAGATGGATAGTTCCAGGATTTTACTCGTGAATGATGTATGCAGGAATCGACTCCTATAACTTTAACAGCTGTAGAGGAAGACAAGATAACAGGAAAGGGGACTTCCCAAGTTGGGGTTAGGGAAGGTGAATTAGAGGGAAGAGTTTTGATCATGACTAGATATCCAGGAGGGAAAAGTTCCTGTTTTAGTTAGTATGTCCCTCCCCAAAAGGGGAGCAGGACTTTCAGGCATGATTAGGGAGGCATGAGAGAACAGCAAGTCATCCCAATTCCAGCTTAAAGGCTGGGAGAAAAATTTGGTAACCGGCTTTCCAGACACCCCCTGCATAGTTATGAATTTGGGAGATAAGACACCAGGGTTAGAGAGAAGTACAGAAAAGGTTGCTCCAGTGTCCAAAAGAAACTTTATCTCCCGGTGCTCCACTCTAAGGCAGACCTGGTGCTCTTGAGGGAGCTGGAGGCCATGAGAATTTGCCCCAGGCCCCCTCAGTCCAGTTTGGGCTCTGATGGGGTCACTGTCCCAGGAGGCCTTCGCCTGTGGGGACAGTGATGGCTCTTTTCTATCCTTTGTGGTTTACTCTTACATATGTATAGGTAAGTACCCACTCACACACTTATGGAGCCCTTCTGCAATTTATGTGCAGCTTCCTCTTCACTGTACTGCCTAGGCATCTCTCTTTCTCTATCTTTTCAACTCAATAAAACCACTGGGGTCTGTTTGGGTTCACCATCCCTGTGTTGCGGCCTAGGAATTCTCTCAAGGCAGTGAGAGAATGAAGCACCTCTGATTTGTATTACTTCTCTTAGGATCACTGTGCTGCTCATTGTCTGGTTTCTAAAAATTGTTGTTTAAAATATTAATATTTAGTTTAATGTTCTAATTGTTTAAGGCAAGACAATGATGTCCTGTTATTCCAGTACAGCAAGAAAGCAGAAACTGAGACATGGGTTTTTAAACACTGATTTTGACTTTGGGAAAATTACTTATGCTATCTGACTGCTCTCCATATATCTGACATGACAGCAAATGAAAAACATTCTCACTGTGGATCAGGGAAATACAACCTAAAACTTTGTAAATAACATCTACTTTAAACATACATGAATTAAATTAAATAATATATGTAAAATCATTGACACATAGATGTAAATATAATTCTATACAGGGCAGTGCCTGTGGCTCAGTGGGTAGGGTGCCACCCTGGTATACAACAGGTGGTGGGTTAGAGCCCAACCCCAGCCAAACTGCAACAAAAAATAGCCAGGCATTGTGGCAGACGCCTGTAGTCCCAGCTACTGGGGAGGCTGAGACAAGAGAATTGCCTAAAGCCCAGGAGTTGGAGGTTGCTGTGAGCTGTGATGCCACAGCATTCTACCGAGGGCATCAAGTGAGACTCTGTCTCTAAAAAATAAAAATAAAAAAAATACAATTCTATACATGTTGAGTTTGGGTTCTTATAGGAAGATTCAATTCAATTGGAGATGCAGAATCGACAGCTGAGCATACATGTCTGTTGCTCAGAAAAAAAGATCTGGGTGAAGAAATAAAGGGGAATCTAAGACTAAACCTTGAAGGCAGGACATCTGGAATTAAATTATGATGGAATAGATAATTTTTACATCCTTTGCTATTAAAGATAACTAAAACTTGGGCAGTGCCTGTGGCTCAAAGGCCCATATGCTGGAGGTGGTGGGTTCAAACCCAACCCTGGCCAAAAACTGCAAAAAAATAAAGATAACTAAAACTTCTAGATTGTCTATAAATGTCTTCTAAAAATAAGGTATAGCTAAAAATTTAGTGAGGAATTAAAAGGCAAAATATCAGAGAGGACTCTTGGGGCTCAAGGAGGTAAGCCATTTAGGAACATGTTTGTTTTGGGCGTGTATGCCACTCATGAGAAGGCAGATGAAGAAACGTTGGTGGGGTGAAGGCGTGAGGGTAGTTATGTCATACCCACCCTCTCTCAGCACTGGGCAGAAGAAAGGATGTGGATTGTGGTTTCCCTTCACATCCAAGTCGTAGTACAGTGCACCATACACCTTAGTCCTTCAGTGCTGACTGCCTCAAGCACCTGGCAGATACAAATGAAGATCCTTTGTGGATTTATATAAATAATATTTTGAATACAATGTCCTGAATACAACTAAAGATAAAGAGGCACACAAAGACATAAAAAGTTAGGAGCCAGAACCAGCAGGAAAAGCAAATAACAGAAAAAAATTCAGACAGTCTCTAGAAACTGAAATTACATAGACTTTATGAAAACATCTATAATTATTGTATTTAGAGGACAAAATTAAGCTTGAAAATTTCAGCAGGGAACTGTGAACTATAAATAAGTGACATAACAGATCTGGGGGAAAAAATTCCACGAGCCAAAGAATATGACTTTTTCAATTTTTAAAAAGTAGATTAGTAGATTAGTCATAAATAGAGAAAATAGGTGATTGAAATAAAATTTACAAGAAATTATTCTGAATGAAGCAAAGAATAATTTAAAAATAGGTAATATAGCTCTAGAAGCAGATTTTTGCTGCTTCTTGAGAATCTCTGATTTGGCCCACCTGCCTCCACTCCAGTCTTCACCGTGTCCATCAGGGTCACCCAGAAGTCCTACGAGGTGTCCACCTCTGCCCCACGGGCCTTCAGCAGTGGGCCGGGGCCTGCACCAGCTCCTCGAGCTTCTCTCGAGGCAGCTTCCGGAGTGGCCTGGGCACTGGCCTGGGTCTGGGTGGAGGCTATGCCAGGGCTGGAGGTATGGGGAGGCATCACCGCTGAGCCCGCCCAACCTGGAAGTGGACCCCAACATTCGGGCCGTGCGCACCCAGGAGAAGGAGGAGATCAAGACCCTCAAGAAGTTTGCCTCCTGCATCGAGAAGGTGCGCTTCCTGGAGCAGTAGAACAAGATGCTGGAGACCAAGTGGAACCTCCCGCAGCAGCAGAAAACATGGACAGCGAGTTTGGAAGCTGCATCAACAGCCTTCGGTGACAGCTGGACACACTGGGCCAGGAGAAGCTGAAGCTGGAGGCAGAGCTTGGCAACACGCAGGGGCTGGTGGAGGACTTCAAGAATAAGTGTGAGGAGGAGATCAACAGGCGTACAGAGATGGAGAATGAATTTGTCCTCATTAAGAAGGATGTGGATGAAGCGTGTATGAACAAGGTGGCGCTGGAGTCCCGCCTGAAAGGGCTGACTGAGGAAATCAACTTCCTCAGGCAGCTGTATGAAGACGAGCCCAGTGAGCTGCAGTCCCAGATCTCGGACGCGTCTGTGGTCTTGTCCATGGGCAACAGCCGCTCCCTGGACTTGGACAGCATCACTGCTGAGGTCGGCGCCCGGTACGGGGAGATCACCAACCGCAGGCGGGCCGAGGCTGAGAGCGTGTACCAGACCAGGTATGAGGAGCTGCAGGTGCAGGCCGGGCAGCACGGGGATGACCTGCGGCGCACGAAGACGGAGATCTTCCACACGAACTGGAGCATCAGCCGGCCCCAGAGTGAGATGGAAGCTCTCAAAGGCCAGAGGGCTGCCCTGGAGGCCTCCATCGTAGATGCCGAGCAGTGTGAGGAGCTGGCTCTTAAGGATGCCAACGCCAAGCTGGCCAGGCGGGACATGGCTCAGCAGCTGCGTGAATACCAGGAGCTGATGAACGTCAAGCTGGCCCTGGACGTGGAGATCGCCACCTACCGCAAGCTGCTGGAGGGCGAGGAGAGCCGGCTGGAGTCGGGGGTGCAGAACTTGAATATCCACACGAAGACCACCTGTGGGTACTCGGGTGGCCTGAGCTCGGCCTACGGGGGCCTCCCAAGCCCTTGACCTCAGCTATATCTGAGCTCCTTCCAGACCGGCTTTGGCTCTGGTGGGGGCTCCGGCTCCTTCAGCCGCACCAGCTCCAGGGCTGTGGTTGCGAAGAAGATGGAGACCCGAGACGGGACGCTGGTGTCTGAGTCCTCTGATATCCTGCCCAAGTGAGCTGCCACTGCGGCTCCTCCAGTCTACCCTCTCACAAGGCTGCCACAGAGCCTGTGGGGGAGACAACTGTGCCGGGGAGCACATGGAACAGGAGACCCATCCCTCAGCCCATCCTTGTGGGGAGTTCACCACCTGGGTTACCCCCTCTTACATAGACCCCCCCCAACTAAAAACCAATTTGATTGCTTTTTCCAAAATAAAGCCTCAGCCGCATTGCCAACCAAAAAAACAAATAAAATTAGAAAAAAAATAGGTAATATAGCATAAAGGATAAGAAATATACTAAATACAATGCGAAGGTCTAACATATATATTTGAAGTTCCAGAAGAAAAAGAAAGAATGGATCTGAGGAAGAGTTCAAGATAATCCTGAGCAAAGCAAAACTCTATCTACACTAAAAGTAGAAAGATTAGCCAGACATGGTGTGAAACACCTGTAGTCCTAGCTAGTTGGGAGACTGAGGCAGGAGGATATCTTGAGCTCAGAAGTTTGAGGTTGCTAAGCTAGAGTGAGGCCATGGCACTCTAGCCTGGGAAACAAAGCGAGACTTTGTCTCAAAGTAAATTAACTAACTAACTAAACAACTCTCAGTAGAAAAAAAGACAGACAATTACAAGTGTTGGTGAGGATTGGAAACATTGGAACCTTTGTATATTGCTGATGGGAATGTAAAATGGCACAGCCACTGTGGAACACAATTTGACAGTTCCTCAAAAAGTTAATCAGAGAATTACCATTTGACCTGGCAATTCAGCTCCTAGTGTATACCCAAACGGATTGAAAACAGGGATTCAAACAGATATCTTTACACAAATGCTCATAACAGGATTATTCACAATAGTTAAAAGGTGGAAACAACTGCATGTCCATCAACAGGTGAATGAATACACTATTTTAGAATTTTAGAACTCTCCTTATCAATTGCAGGAATTTCTGTGTTATTTCATTTGTAATTTCTTCTCTCCATTTTCTTTGTTCTCCCTTTTAGGAATTTCTCCTATCTATCTTTATCTCTCTACCTATCATCTATCTATCTTTATAAGATTGGGGGTGTTTTTCTCTATGTTGCCTAGACTTGAACTCTGGGTTCAAATAATTCTCCTATCTAAACCTTTTGAGTAGCTGGAACCACAAGTGTGTGCCACCATGCCTGGCTTCTATTAGAGATTTTTATACCTTTAGATTCAGTCCTCTATGTTTCTTACTTTTTCATTCGTAATTTCTTCTCCTTTGTGTCTTACATATTGTAAGATTTTCTTGCTCTTATCTTTTTTTTGGAGATCGTGTCTCACTCTTTTGCCTCTTTTTTTTTTTTTGAGACAGATTCTCACTTTGTCACCCTCGGTAGAGTGCCATGGCATCTTAGCTCACAGCAACCTCCAACTCTAGGGTTTAAGTGATTCTCTTGTCTCAGCCTTCCAAGTAGCTGGGACTACAGGCACCAGCCACAACGTCCGGCTATTCTTAGAGATGAGGTCTCACTCTGGCTCAGGCTAGTCTTGAACCGGTGAGCTCAGGAAATCCACCCACCTCGGCCTCCCAGAGTGCTAGGATTACAGGCGTGAGCCACCGTGTCCGGCCCCTCCTACCTTTTTCTTTAGAACCTGTACCTAAAGTTGGAAGTGCAGCTGGGATCTCTTTTTTTCTTTCCTTCTTTCTTTTTTTCCCTTCTTTTCCCTTCCCTTCCCCTTCTTTCCTCCCTCCCTCCCTTTCTTTCTTTCTTCTCTATCTCTATCTGTCTCTTTCTTGAGTCAAGGTCTCCAGAGTCCTCGGTAGAGTGCCATAGCATCATAGCTCACAGCAACCTCAAACTCTTGGGCTCATGGGATTGTCTTGCCTCAGCCTCCCACATAGCTGGGATTACAGGTGCCCACCACAACACTCAGCTTTTTTTTTTTTTTTTTTTGTTTAGAGAGGGGATCTCACTCTTGCACAAGCTGGTCTTGAACTCATAAGCTCAAGCAATCCATTCTCCTCAACCTCCCAGAGTGCTAGGATTACAGGCATGAGCCACTATGCCCAGCCAGGTCTCACTCTTGTTCAGGCAGGTTTGGAACTCCTGAGTTCAAGCAATTGACCTGCCTTGACTTCCCAGAGTGCTTGGATTATAGTCATGAGCCAATGTGCCTGGCCTTTGCTCTTGTCTTTTAACCCTTCTATTGACTTTTGGTTTCAGAAATCATAATTTTAATTTCAAAACATTCTTTCTTGCTTTCTTCCTAACATCCTCTTCCTGTCATAAGGATGCATTATCATTTTGAATTTCTAAGCATATTAGAGGGTTTAAAATATTTCTCCCTTCTGTTTGTTGAATTATCTCCACTGTGCATAGTGATTTAAAACATGTTTATCTTGGTCTCTTTCATGTTATAGGTTTTCCTCAAATATCTGGCATTTCTTGATTGTCAATAAATGTTTTTAAATGATGTTATATAAAAACTAAGTTTGAAATCTACATACAAGCATGCTGCCTACCACCAGGCAGGTATGGGCCAGTGGGACCTATACATCTTAGAATATGAAGGACTTATTGCTACTTCTCACACCAGCTGCTGAAGTTTTCCTCAACTAGTTCAGTCTGTTTCATTACAGAATTTCCTGCCCTGGTTTTTAGCCTGGGACTTAGAGGCCTAGATGCTATATATTCTTTGTGTGGTGAGGAAAGGAGTGGAGAGGTTTGACTGTGCCACATAGAGAATAACAATCTCTTCCTGTTTCATTTCTACATTTTACTCTTGGCCTCCTTTGCCTTTGGTTGAGCCCCTAGTACAGTGGTTCTTAACCTTCCTAATGCTGCTACCCTTTAATACAGTTCCTCGTGTTGTGGTGAGCCCCAACCACAAAATTATTTTCGTTGCTGTATGGCATTGGGAAGGTTGAGAACCACTGCCCTAGTCTGTCTTGTATTCCATAAGGCATAGCCTCATTGGTGTAGCCTTCGGATAGTAGTTTATGCTGTAACTTTCTTCACTCTGCTATAATAGTCACTAGTTCTTGGATTTTTATCTTCCAGATATTTGGTGGAATAACTTGTTTGGTGATGATCTGCTCTCATTTTCTTGTTGTTTTGGGTTTGTGCTTTTTTAATTGCTTTATCGTGTGTTGGGTTGATGTTGGGGATGGCAAACACATGTGACCAGTCTATTATCATCTACCAGGAAGGAAAATTTAGTTACATAAAATAATATTTGCTATATGAAGACCTTAAATGTGTATCTTTGAAAAAAAATGTTAGAGCTTTACATGTTTTGCACAATGAACGTAATGTTGAAATGTTTAAGTAATTTTGATTCAGTAGGTGGCACTCTTTCCTAGATTAAATCAGTCCTAATTTAGTGTTTGAAGGGTTCAGGGATTTTACTTATCTGTATAATTCAAATAAAAAAGATTTCAGAGTTAGTGACTATAAACTTTAATCAATTAATATTTAAGAATTTAAAAATATTTAAGCAAATTTCAAAATTAAGGTTTTTTTGTTGTTGTTGTTTTTTTTTTGAGACAGAGCCTCAAGCTGTCACTCTGGATAGAGTGCTGTGGCATCACTGCTCATGGCAACCTCCAATTCCTGGGCTCAAGCGAGTCTCTTGCCTCCTCCTCCCAAGTAGCTGGGACTACAGGCGACCGCCACAACGCCCGGCCATTTTTTGGTTGCAGCCGTCATTGTTGTTTGGCGGGCCAGGGCTGGATGCGAACCCGCCAGCTCATGTGTATGTGGCTGGCACCTTAGCCCGTTGAGCCACAGGCGCCGAGCCTGCTTCTCCTTTCTTGTGATACTTTACTAAGAAGAATGTTTTTCAGCTCCATCCAGGTTAATACAAAAGATGTAAAGTCTCCATCTTTTTTATTATTATTATTACTATTTTTTTTTTTTTTTTAGAGACAGAGTCTCATTTTATCACCCTCGGGAGAGTGCTGTGGCATCACAGCTCACAGCAACCTCCAACACCTGGGCTTAGGCGATTCTCTTGCCTCAGCCTCCCAAGTAGCTGGGACTACAGGTGCCTGCCAGAACGCCCGGCTATTTTTGTGTTGTAGTTTGGCTGGGGCGGGGTTTGAACCCACCACCCTCGGTATATGGGGCTGGCACCCTACTCACTGCCCAAGTCTCCATCTTTTTTAATGGCTGAATAGTATTCTGTGGTATATACATACCACAGTGGTTAATCCATTCCGGGATTAGTGGGCATTTAGTTTGTTTCCATATTTTGGAGATTGTAAATTGAGCTGTGATAAACAATCTAGAGCAAATATCTTTCTTGTCTTTTTTTGTGACGCTTTTGACTGGGGCCGGGTTTGAACCCACCACCTCTAGTATATGGGGCCAGCGCCCTACTCCTTGAGCCACAGGTGCCGCTCTAGAGCAAATATCTTTATGATAAAATGACTTTTTCTTCTGTGTAGATGCCTAGTATTGGGATTGCAGGATCAAAGGTGAATCTAATTTGACTCTTTGGGGAATTTGCCATACTTCTTTCCAAAGAGGTTGTATTTGTTTACAGTCCCACAAACAGTGTGAAAGTTTTCCTTCTCTTCACATCCATGCCAACACCTGCAGGTTTGAGACTTTATGATGTGACCTATTCTAACTGGGGTTATGTGATATCTCCAGGCGGTTTTGATTTGCATTTCTCTGATTAGGGACTGTACAATCTTTAAATTAAACAAAGAACAGTCTCTGCAATTCCATTACCCAGAATCATAGTCAAGATGCTTTTACACTATTAAACTAATCCTAACATAGTTTAGAGAAACTTAATGTTTTTGGAAAACTTTGCATGATCTATACTAAGGAAATTCATAGTAGCTTCTTTACTTCCTATTCTGAATTTGCAAATAATCGACCAGTATGTAAATCACTTCTGAAGTAGTAATATTTACAAGGTTCATAAAAATCTAATGAGGCCTGAAGCAAAACTTGAAATATTAGAACTTTAAGAGACTTTGGAGGTTATCAAACCTTACTTTTTAATGCTCAGAAACTTGTGATTTTTTTTTTATTGTTATCAAAGATGAACATGTTAGAAATTGTAGGTTTAAAAAACAGCTTTGCGGTTAGTGCAGTGGCTCATGTCTGCAATCCTGGTTGCCTGGGAGGCGGCAAGATCGCTTGAGCTCATGAGTTCAAGACCAGCCTGAGCAAGAGTGAGACCCCTTCTCTACTAAAAATAGAGCGGTTAGCTAGGCATGTTGGTGGGTGCTTACAGTCCCAGCTACTCAGGAGGCTGAGGCAGGAGGACCCTTAAAACCTAGGAGTTTGAGGTTGCTGTGAGCTATGCTGATGCATTGTCCCTCTTGTCTGGGCAACAGAGTGAAACTCTGTCTCAAAAAAATAAAGTAAAATAAAATAAAATAAAAAATAAAATAAAACAGCATCACAAAAGCATTCCAAAAGAGTTAAAACAACTTAATGAAACTTAATGAAAACGGTAAATCTATGACTAATTTTGACCAAGTTATGAAAATACCAATAATTAACAAACTAAACTACTGAGAATGATTGTCAATCAGTTGAGACTCCTTAGTTTTGATTCTGGGTTTACAGCACCAGTGGTGGATGGTGGCTTTCTCTCTCTTTTTTTTTTTTTTCCTGTTTTATTTTAAAAATATACTCTTCACAGAACAAGATGCCTTCAAACATGCTCAAAATTTGGCCTGATAGCCAGAAATATTTTTAAGTCTCAAATGCTTATCTACAAAATTCCAGGCATTCTGTGTCCTCTTGTTAGTTTATAATTTATGTCAGTTCAGTTTTTCAGAAACTGAGACACAGATAGTTATTGTTAATTCAAATATATCTTGAAGGTTACCTTCCAAAGACAATCAGAGAAATTTATAGATTGAAAAATACGAATCACAATTGTAGTAAGAAATAAGGACTGTGTCTAGTGATATCTTTTCTCAGTCTCTCTCTCTGTGTATGTATGTATAATAGAGATTATACAATATTCCACATAGTACTGTATAATCTTTATTTTAAAATTTTATCTATTTATTTCATTTCAAAATATTAAGGGGATACAAATGTTTTTGTTACACGGATACCTTGTGTAACACTTAAGTCAGGGCTTTTGGTGTACCTGTCATCAGAATAGTGTTCATTGTACCTAATAGGTAAATTTTTAATTCCTCAACTCTCCTCCCACCCATCTCTATTCCTGATTTCCAATGTGCTTACATCTCTCTGTGGCTATGTGTACCCATCCTTTAGGTCCTACTGATTAGGGAGAACATACAATGTTTGTTTTTCTGTTCCTGAGATACTTCTCTTAGGATAATGATCTTCAGTTCCATTCAAGTTGCTGCAAATGACATCATTTCATCCCTTTTTAAGGTTGTGTATAATTTTTAAATAGGCTTTTCTTGTAATCATGTAACCTAAAATCACATTTATATATAAAACTTTAATGAAGAGCTGCACTACATCAACCAAATCAGCAGTTATGAAATCTATAGCATCTTCCTTCCTCCGTCCTTCCCTTCTTTCTCTCAAGACAAGGTTATGCTTTGTTGCATGGGTTCAGGTGCAGTGGTCTCATCACAGCTCAATGCAACCTTAAACTCCTGTGCTAAAGCAATCCTCCGGTCCCTCCTTGGTCTCCCAAACTGGGGTTACAGGTTAAGCCACTGCACCCACCCAGCATTTTTCTTTCAGTTTCAAGTTCCAGTGATGTTTTGGTGCCTCAAAAAGAAAGTAAAATGTTGTGAATCATTAAGTGTTCTGACTAGCACATCTCTGATCATCCTTTTAATTCTTTCCAAAGCTTTCCATCTGAGGAAATAGTTTAGTAAATACTTCCAACTGTTCCCAAGATTTCCCTACCTCGTTACATTAAATCTCCAAACTTTACTTCATTTTCTTTCTTTCTTTTTTTTTTTTGTAGAGACAGAGTCTCACTTTATTGCCCTCGGTAGAGTGTCGTGGCGTCACACAGCTCACAGCAACCTCCAACTCCTGGGCTTAGGCGATTCTCTTGCCTCAGCCTCCCCAGTAGCTGAGACTACAGGCGCTCACCACAGTGCCCAGCTATTTTTCTGTTTTTGCAGTTCGGCCGAGGCCGGGTTTGAACCCGCCACCTTCGGTATATGGGGCTGGTGCCCTACTTGGTGCCGCCCTGCTACATTTTCTTTTAAAGAGCTTACAAACCTGACCACATAATTGGTCACTCTTACGTGTAAACTTTATTTAATTGTGAAGCACGCAATGGGTGGTGGTCATATCAGTTTTTCTGAGTTTGGTAATTTGTAGAAATTTTTCTTTTTTCTGTTTGTTGCAAGAGCTCATTAATTTAGCTGTTCCTATGTTTAGACTAAACTTCTCAAATTCCTGCCTGGCAGATAGTGAAACATGGCTGGCCCATGTATGCACACTAATATGGTAAACATTATTTTTCTGCACTTTTGTGAAGGTAGAATTTTGTTTGAGTATTTTTGGATAACCCTGATCTTTCCACAAATGAGCATTGTTAACTATCAGAGATTTAGAGTGATTGGATGAAAGATTTCTGGTTTCTCCTGGCACAACTGAGACTAGATCCTTGAACTTTATTCAGCAAAGTTCAATGAGTATTTATTGAATGCTATAATAGTTTTCTACCAAAGAGAAAAATTAATTAATAATTAATAAATGACACCTAGAGATATGAAGTTTGAAGAGAGTACAAAAGCGGGAGTGATTATTAACTCTAGTTCAGGGGGTAGGAGTGATAAGGAAATGCTTCATGGAGGAGAGCCTGAAAGAATGGATAGGAGTTTTCTAAGCAGATAAAGCATGGGTGGGAAATGTGGAGGAGGGGGTGTATTTTGAGACAGAAAGAAAAGCAGGTGCAAAGTCAGGAAGATAGAAAAAGCGAGACATATAAATAGCAGGATATAGAGCTAAGAAAGAGCAAGACTTGAATCCTGTTGGTATGCAGAATGGAAAGAGCCAGTGAAAAAGAGTGAGGAAAGATACTAGCAAGAAAGGTATGCTCGGCTCGGCGCCTGTGGCTCAGTGGGCTAAGGCGCCAGCCACGTACACCTGAGCTGGCGGGTTCGAATCCAGCCGGGGCCCGCCAAACAACAATGATGGCTGCAACCAAAAAATGGCCGGGCGTTGTGGCGGGCGCCTGTAGTCCCAGCTACTTGGGAGGCGGAGGCAGGAGACTCGCTCCAGC
>CAUYRH010018474.1:0-16667 GCA_963574655.1 Perodicticus potto
AGCTTCTGTACAGCCAAGGAGACAACAACCAAAGCAAATAGACAACCTACCCAATGGGAAAGGATATTTGCACATTTTGAATCTGACAAAAGTTTAATTACCAGGATCTATACAGAACTTCAATTAATCTATAGGAAAAAAACCACCAATCCCATACACCAATGGGGAAGAGAGATGAACAGAATCTTCTCTAAAGACGATAGATGAATGGCCAGTAAACACTTGAAAAAATGCCCAATCCCTAAGTATTAGAGAAATGCAAATTAAAACCACCCTGAGATACCATCTAACTCCACTGAGAATGGCCTATATCACAAAATCTCAAAACTGCAGATGCTGGTGTGGATTTGGGGAGAAAGTAACACTTCTACACTGCTGGTGGGACTGCAAACTAAGACAGCCTTTTTGGAAGGAAGTATGGAGAAAGTTCAAAGGACTCAACCTAGACCTCCCATTTGATCCTGCAATCCCATTACTGGGCATATATCCAGAAGAAAAAAAAAACTTTTATTATAAAGACACTTGTACTAGGCTGTTTATCGCAGCCCAATTTACAATTGCTAAAATGTGGAACAGCCTAAATGTCCTTCAACCCATGAATGGATTGGTAAGCTATGGTATATGTATACCATGGAATATTACTCAGCCATCAAAAACAATGGAGACTTTGCAGCTTTTGTGCTAACTTGAATGGAGGTGGAACACATTATTCTTAGTGAAACATCACAGGAATGGAGAAGCATGAATCCTATGTATTCAACTTTGATACGAGGACAATAAATGACAATTAATGACACAGTGGGGCATGGGGGAAGGAGAGAGCAGACAGAGAGAGAAGGAGGGAAGGGGTGAGGGAAAGAAAACAAAAAAAAAGAAAAAAATGGTGACTAATTCTCACATGGATTGGATTCAATTTTAACTAAAGTACATTACTTGAACATTAATTTTTAATTCAACTTGTTGATATGTTGTTTTTGATATTGCATCCTCACTTATAAGTGAAATATGTTCATAATTTTCCTTTCTAGCAATATATTTTCTCCAATTTTAATATCAGGTGTGTCTAGATCAAGCAGAATGATTTTGAAATATTTCTTCTTTCTCTATTGTCTATAGGATTTGGCATGATCTATTTTTTAAAACGCTCCTTTGCTTTTATTTGTATGGTTTTAGTTGTCTACTTTTTGAGACTTTGGGGAAAAAAAATAAGAAGTTAACTGATGACTTCATGCTGAGCCTCAGAGTCAAAGTGCTCAAACAATGTCTATTTGACAATGTGTATCTTGCTTTCTATACATTATTCTGTTAATATTGCTTGATATTTTGATGCAGTAATCATCTGTTTTCTTTTCTGAATGTATTTATCTTCGTTCATTCTTTACATGGTTTTTGTTTCTAGTCCTTATCTTAAACATTGTTATTGTTATTGAATTTTAAGCCTTTTAAATTCTGTGAAGGCAAAAAATGGAAACCTAATTAACACATGTATATGTAAAAATAAAGAAATGCAATCAAAACTACTTTGTAATATCATAGGTGTCCTATTCTTACATCAGTAAGAATAGCACACATCACAAGGTTCCAAAGCTGCAGATGGTGGTGATGGTGTGAAGAGAAGTGTACACTTATGCACTATTGATGGGGTTGCAAACTATTACAGACTTTTTGGAAAGAAGTACGGATTTTCTTCAAAGAAAAGTAGACTAGCCATTTGATCCTATACTCTCATCATTGGGTACCTACTCAGAAGAAAAAATTCATTAATGGTTTAGGGATGCCTTTCCCCATTGTACATTTTTGTTTTGTCAAAGATCAGATGGCAATAAAAGAATGATTTCATGTCTATATTTTCTGCTGTGATCCAAAGGTCTGTGTCTCTTTTTTATGCCAATATCATGCTGTTCTGATTACTATAGCTTTGTTGTATAGCCTAAAGTTTGGTAAAGTGATGCCTACAGATTTGTTCTTATAAGGCTGTGTTGGCTTTTCTGATTCCATACAACATATAGAAATATTTTTACAAGTACTGATGATGCTGGTATTTTAATGAGAATTGCATTGAATATGAGAATCATTTTGGGTAATATAAGCATTTTAATAATGTTGATTCTACCAATTCAGGAGCACGTTTTTCCATCTGCTGTCATCCTCTGCAATTTCTTTTCTCAGTATTTTGAGGTTCTCCCTATAGAGGTCCTTGACCTCCTTTGTTAAACATATTCCAAGATATTTAACTGCCTTTGATGCTACTGTGAAAGGTATTGTGACTTTGATTTGATTCTCGGTTTGGCTGTTGTTGGTATATATGAAAGCTACTGATTTGTACATTGATTTTGTAACCTGAGACATTGCTGTATCTATCAATTCTAGAAGTCTCTTGTTTGCGTCCTTAGAATTTTCTAGGTATAAAGTTATATTACCAGAGAGGAGCTTGACCTCGTCTTTCCCCCTTTGAATACCCTGGATATCCTTCTCTTGTCTAATTGCTCTGGCTCAGTGTGACAGTACTATGTTGAATGCTAGTGGCAATAATGGATATTCTGTCTATTTCCAGTTCTAAGTGGGAAAGTTTTCAATTTTTCTATGTTCAGTATGATGTTGGCTGTAACTTTGTCTTAGATAGGCTCTGTTATTTTGAGGAAAGTCCCATCTATGCCAATTTTCTTAAGTGACCTCATCCACAAAGGGTGTTGAATTTTATAAAAAAATAATTTCTGCATCCATTGAGAGGATCATAAGAACTTTTTCTTTACTTACTTCTATTTATGTGGTAAATTTCATTTGTAGATTTGCATGTGTTGAACCAATGTTTCGTCTCTGGGATGTAGCCTACCTAGAATAGACAATAAATTATTCTTTTGATATTTTCCTATTCAATAAATGTTGCTGGGAGAACTGGGTGGCCACATGTAGAAGACTGAAATAGAACCCACACTTCTCACTACTAAAAAAAATACCTCACAATGAATACAAACGTAAGTCACAAAACTAAGAATTCTAGAATAAAATGTTGGAAAAACTCTTTTAGGTATTGGCCTAATGAAATATATTATGAAGAAGACCCCAATGGCATTCAGAGCATCACCAAAAACAAATAAATGGGACCTGATCAAATTAAATAAGCTTCTTCATAGCCAAAGCACAATAAAAAAAGCAAATAGACAACCTACAGCATGAGAAAAGACATCGGATGTTGGGCGGCACCTGTGGCTCAGTAGGTAGGGTGCTGGTCCCATATACTGAGGGTGGCAGTTTCAAACCCAGACCCAGACAAACTGCAACAAAAAAATAGCCAGGCATTGTGGTGGGCACCTATAGTCCCAGCTACGTGGGAGACTGAGGCAAGAGAATCGCCTAAGCCCAGGAGTGGGAGGTTGCTGTGAGATGTGTGATGCCATGGCACTCTACTGAGGACAATAAGTGAGACTCTGTCTCTACCAAAAAAAAAAAAAAAGACATTGGATGCTACACATTGTTAGAGAACTAATAATCAGAATTTACAAATAACTCAAGCAAATAAATAGGAAAAGATCTGTTGATTAAAAGATTAGTCAACAGATTAATTTAAAAGTTGGGCAAAAGAGTGAGCAAAACACAGTACAGAGCCTCATTAACAGAGTAGAACATGGAGAAGAAAGAATCTCAAAACTTTAAGTTGGGCGGCTTCTGTAGCTCAGTGGGTAGAGTGCCAGCCCCATATACTGAGGGTTACAGGTTTGAACCTGGCCTCAGCCAGCTAAAACAGCAGTGGCAACTGCAGCAAAAATAGCCTGGCATTGTGGTGGGCGCCTGTAGTCCCAGGTACTTGGGAGCCTGAGGCAAGAGAATCACCCTAGCCCAAAGTGAGACTCTATCTCAAGATTTTTGAACTTAACCAATCATTTAAAGAGTCAGAAAAGAAGATAACAAAAGTAGAACATTCTCTTAGAGAGATACAGGACTACACAAGGTATGCAAACAACAATCATAGGGATTCCCTGAAAGAGAAGAAGAGAGTCCTAAAAGCATGGCAGCTCAATTTCAAGATATCATTGTGAAGAATTTCCCAAGCATTGTAAGAGACCCAGAAATACAGGTACTAGACAGTCACAGAACTTCATGACAACTCAATTTAAACAAAACATCTCCTAGACCAGCCATCCTCAAACTTTTTAAACAGGGGGCCAATTCACAGTCCCTCAGACCATTGGAGGGCCGACTATAGTTTTAAAAAAAAAACTATGAACAAATTTCTATACACACTGGACTTATTTCTTAGATATATTTTCTTAGATATATTTTCTTCAAAATATATCTTATTTTGAAGTGAAAAACAAAACAGGAACAAATACAATTCACACCGAAGCATGTGGCCTGCGGGCCATAGTTTGAGGACCCCTGTCCTAGACACATTATAACTAACTTCACCAAAGTCAGCATTAGAAGAAAATTTTGCAAGCAGCCAGGCATAACTAACATCTTACCTACAAGGGTAAAAACTTTAGAGTGACAGCAGACTTTTTAGCAGAAACCTTACAAGCCAAAATAGAATGGTCACATGTTAACCATAGAGACATTCAACAATGAGGTATGTAACACTTTTTCTAGGATGAGCTCTTGAGCTTAATTGTCTGACCTCATATGTCGTTAAAGTTTTTTGTTATTTAAAATTCAAACTTACCTCAAGCTATATCTCATATTATGTCTTGTAGATATTAACAAAAAATACTAATCTATAGCCAATATTGAATGAATATGGCTATGGTTAACATTTTATACCTGAAATTTAATACCAAATATTTCTTAATTGTAAATATTATGGCAACCTAGAACCCTAAATTTATTAATAAATTTTATTACATTATATTCACTAATAATTATTAAACAAAGGTTATAGTACAATTCCTGAACATCAAGATAGAATAAATTGATCATTTGAGAATTCACAGAATCTGGAAAGATAAGTTGTTTTTTTATGTGAATTAAACTGCTCAATATTCATTACAGAAAATAAAGTTGCTTCCTGGTGACTTTGAATTCACATTTGAATCTCTAGTCTTCAGAGATCTTTCCTGAAAGGAAAACAAAACTAATATGCAGCTATATAATCACTATGTCCTTGACTTATTACTGAAAGATGAATGAGTTCTCATTCTGAGAGGTAAGATGATGGCTTTTGTTTATGAATCCAATGTTCAATTTTCATTTACCCTTTAAGAACACTTCATATCTGTACTCACAAGCCATCGTGTAGAAACAGAGAAGATGTAATCAAGCAATCAGCCAGTGAGCAACTTTGGTCAATTGGTCTGTTTCTATCATCAGTTTGTATGAATAAACAGGCGTAGTCTATGTTACCAGGATTCCTTATATTCCCATAAGGAATTCAGATGGTGTTGTGTCACAATGTTATTTAAACTCAAAACTCTACCAAAATACTAATACATTCACTAGTTTTAAGACACTTTAGGCAATTCCAGATATTACAAAGATTTTAAATAAAAGATTTTAAAATGAAAAAAAAATAAAAAAACAAGATTTTAAAATGTAAAAACAATGTAAATATTTGCAGAAACACTTTATGAATCCGTAAATAAATAGCCTCCTTTTTATTGTTTGGAATTCATTGAGGGTACAAAGAATTAGGTTATACTGATTTCATTTGTTAGATAAAGTCCCTCTTCTAATTTTGTCCTGCCCCCCAAGAGGTGTGCCATACACTGTGACCCCCAATCATTCTCCTTTCTCCCCTCTTCCCTCTTGTTCATTCTCTTACTCCCTCCCCCCTTGCATTATTAGCTCATATACTGCCTTGATACAAGAATTGAGTACATTGGATTTTTGCTTCTCCCTTCTTGTGATACTTTACTAAGAAGAATGTGTTCCACCTCCATCCAGGTTAATACAAAAGATGTAAAGTCTCCATCTTTTTTAATAGCTGAATAGTATTCCATAGTATACATATACCACAGCTTGTTAATCTATTCCTGGGTTGATGGGCATTTAGGCTATTTCCACATTTTGGTGATTGTAAATGGACTTACAATAAACAGTCTACTGCAAATGTCCTTATGATAAAAGGATGTTTTTTCTTTGGGGTAGATGCCTCATAATGGGATTTAAGGATCAAATGGGAGGTCTAATTTGAATTCTTTGAGGGTTATCCATACTTTTTTCCAAAAAGGTTGTATTAGTTTCCGGTCCCATAAGCAGTGTAAAAGTGTTCCCTTCTCTCCACATCCAGCATCTTCAACTTTGAGACTTTGTGATATGGGCCTTTCTCACTAGGATTAGGTAATATCTCAGGGTAGTTTTGATTTGCATTCCTCTGATGATTAGGGATGATGAGCATTTTTTCATGTTTCTTAGTCATTCATCTGTCTTCTTTAAAGAAGGTTTCATTCATGTCCCTTGTCCAATGATATATGGGATTGTTGGTTCTTTTTTCATTGATTAATTTGAGTTCTCTGTAGATTCTAGTTATCAAGCTTTTGTCTGATTCATAATATGCAAATATCTTTTTTCATTCTGACAGTTGTCTATTTGCGTCAGTTGTTGTTTCCTTAGCTGTACGGAAGCTTTCAGTTTAATTAAGTCCCATTTGTTTATTTTTATTGTTGTTGCAATTGCCACAGAAGTTTTCTTCATAAAATTTTTTCCCGAGGATTATATCTTCAAGTGTTTTTCCCACACTTTGAGGATTTTTATTGTTTTATGCCTTACATTGAAATATTTTACCATTTTGAATCAATTTTTGTGAGAGATGCAGATCTAGTTTCAGTCTTTTACATGTGGTTATCCAGTTCTCCCAACACCATTTATTGAATAGGGATTCTTTCCCCCTGTATTTCCTTTTGTTTGGTTTATCAAAGATCAGAAGGCTGTAAGATGTTAATTTCATCTAATGGTTTTCTATTTGGTTCCAAACGTCAATGTCTCCATTTTTGTGCAAATACAATGCTGTTTTGATCACTAAGGCCTTATAGTATAGTCAAAAGTCAGGTAGGGTGATACTCCCAGATTTGTTTTTATTACTAAGAATTGCCTTGCCTATATGGGTTTCTTTTGGTTCCATACAAACAAAGAATTATTTTTTCCAAATCACGAAAGTATGATAATGACATTTTAATGAGGATTGCATTGAATCTGTAGATTGCTTAGGGTAGTATAGACATTTTCAAAATGTTCATTCTTCCGAGCCATGAGCATCATATGTTCTTCCATTTGTTAATATCTTCTGCTATTTCTTTTCTTAGGGTTTTGTAATTTTCTTTGTAGAGGTCCTTCACCTCTTTTGTTATGTATAATCCTAGGTGATGTTTCTTCTTCTTTTTTTTTTTTTAAAGTGACTGTGAAGGAATTGTGTCCTTGATTAATTTCTCATCTTGGCTGTTATTGGCATATGTTGTGTGAAGTGTGCCAAGCCGCAGTCACAGAGGTTAAGCCAGCAGCTGAAATATTGAAGAAAGAGGAAGACTACCATTCTCTCAGGCAACTAGCAAAAATGATTATTTCTCTCATGCTTATATAGGGGATCTTTACTGCCACACTACACATACAAATAATTAATCTATAATCTACTGACCTCTCATGAATACCATCTGGCATCAGTAATTCTAACCAATACATGCACAAAATTTCCTAACTATAAAATAAAAATTAGCAATACTGAAAAACAGGTTGCCAGGTTTGGGAAGTAATGGTTTCTGGTGACCTCAAGGCCAAGCAACAGACTCTGATCTTCTGCTTTCAAAGCCTTCCCAGGAAATTACTCAGATGCACAGATTCTGCCTGTGGAGTCTGCCTCCTATGTGACTGGCCTCCCAGTCCAAATGGAGGAACATCTATGAGAAAGTCCTTTCAATGGGTCTTTGAAAACTTCATCACAATGACTGCTTCTAGTCCTTAAAGTCCTCAGGCTACATTTCCCCCTCTTTCTTTTGTTAGTATCCAAATTATACATCATCACAGAAAATACAGCGGCCTATTGATCAGTCAATCTCTTGGTGTGCTGGACTCGTTGACAACTAAATATAAAATAAAACACACAACCAACAGTAAGACAAAAGGACCAACTGAACTTCCTATAAGACCATTAACTTTTGGCAATGGATTCAAAGTCTCAATCGCTTCAGCTAGATTCTTCAAAATGGAATCTCCATTAACACACTCTAATTTAGTTTGAAAAGTTCCATACACCTTTTGTTGCAATCTAATAATATCATCAGTGAGATTCTCATGATTTAACAAATGCTTCTTAACCTTTTCCCAAAGGAATTCAGTTACATTATACTCTAACTGGTATTATACAAAATGAAGTCATTATCCAATCACATCTTAACTTTATCTGTTTTTGTGAGCTAGACACTTAGTCTCCTAATATTATTACACTTTGTTCTAAGTCAGACAGTTCTTTATGCAGTTCAGTGTCAATTGTCTTTGCGCCATCCACAATTGTTCAGAATTCTGATGCCAATCAGCCAGAAAATCTTGTGTCTTAATTCTTTCCATCAATGCCACTCCAGCAGCAGTTGCTGTGGCTGTAACAGCTATTATTCCAGGAATAGCATCAATTAAGAGTCCTAAAAAGTGTTTTGTTGTCTTCAGTATTTTATCAGAAATGATTTGTAAAATGGACAGTGCAGGAAAATCTTCCCATGGTCTCTGTAGCTGGATTGGCAACCATACACCTGTTCTTGCTCTCAGTAGATATAGTTGTTCCCTAAACATATTAAACTTAAGAGATTGGTTAACACATGTATACATACTACAGTGGATAATACAAGTTATTTCGCCTGTTACCTCATTTCAATGTATTGAACCCTTCATCCAAACAAAAGGTAATCTTACACAAGCTTGTACCATTCTAGTTATATTTTTCTCAAACATCATAGTATACTCTTTTGTGTCTGGATTAAATTGTTGTACTCCCACCCACATCATTACCGGATAAAGAGCAGAGAAAGTTTTCTACCAATGTTGTTGCTTAGGGTAAAAAGTTAGACCTGGTGCTGGAGGAGAAAATCCTGGATTATCCCATTCAATACTTTCATGTACTTATGATGTACATGGTGCTAGAGTTTCCTTTCCACCTCATGGGTGCTGTGGTATCCTGAACCCATGTTGAGCCATAAGGGCTCCAATCTATGATGCTTCCATAGCAAGTATTAATTAATATATACATGTTGTCACCTCTACACTTTGCCCAATGCACCCAATCACTAGGATCTTCCTATGTATGGATTTGGCAAAGAGGCAGTTCAGGATCAGTAGCAACATTACTTAGATCAAATCTTTGCAAGGATGAAGCCAATAATAAATTCATTCTCTTGGAATGTCGAGACACACTAGGCCAAGTTTGATAGTCAAATTTTAAGCAATGAATATCATTCCCAAAACAAATAGGGGGCCCAGAAACACCAGTACTGAAATTATGAAAAAAACCAGTCCTTCTTCATTTGGTTTCATAGGGCCATGGGTCTCATAAGGGCCTGGAAACCAGGATGACTCATTCACATAAATGGGAACTGTTTGTTCAAGCCAGCTGACACTGGCTAAGTAATGGAGGGTTAGGAATGTACGTCCAATATGGAAAGGCTTGTCCACTTACCTGACCGGTTTGGGCAGAAAGTATAGCAATCATGTTAAGGAACAAGTTAGGTGTAGTTAGAGGCTATTTCATCTGTGCCACTAGGTCTTCAGCTTTATGGCAGAAATTTTTAACTTGGCCCTGAGACATCTCTGGGGCATTCTTCATGCATTCCAGCGATGTTCTTTTTCTCTTGGCAGCACTGTTCAGAGTCATTCTGGAGAAAGGCTGTGTCAGTATATGTGGATCCACTTGCTGGTTCTTTGCATTCATGGTGGAGTTTTAAAAGTTTGTCTGGAATCCAAAGATCTCCAATGTCTGTAGACATAAAAGCATAGCCTCTTCTCCATCATATTACCTGAGCAGGTAACCACTTATTTGTATAAAGATCCTTATAATAAACAGGCTGATATAAGTGTTCAGTGATATTTTTATCACAATGTTTATGAGCGGGGATTTCATTTTTTTCATTCATGTTTTAAAAATTTAATGTAAATAGGGCAGAATGTAATCTATTCCTGGGGGTTTCATTGTACAGTTCTCCCCCTTTCGTTTGTTTAAGTAACATTTCTTTTACTGTATGATTTTGTCTTTCTATGATAGCTTGACCTGTACTATTACCTGGAATTCCAGTGGTATGTTTTTTGTGATGTAATTGAAAAAATGCTTGACACTTATCAGAGATAAGAGCTGAGTCATTATCAGGTTTTATCATTCATGGCTTTCCCATTATAGCAAAGGTTTCTAATAAATGCGTAATAACCACATCTATCTTTTCTAAAGTCAAAGCTGTAGCCCATGAAAATTGAGAGTAGGTGTCTATGGAATGATGTACATATTTTAATCGTCCAAATTCAGCAAATAGTGTAACATCCATCTGCCATAATTGACTACTTTTTAATCCTTTTGGATTAACTCCATTTGGCAGAGTGGGAGCATTGACAGGCTGGCATGTAGGTCAGGATCAAACAATGGCTCGAGCTGAGTACCAAGACATATGATGTCTTTGTTTTAATGATTGTGCATTAGTATGATATAGTGTGTGTTCTTGTTGAACTGATAATACAGAGTTTATTAAGTGATCAATCTGAGCATTTCCTAAAGAAAGAGGTCTGGGTAAATTAGAATGAGCTCTTATATGTGTGATGAATAAAGGCTGAGTTCTGGATCTCAGGAAACATTGTAGATTTTTAAATAAAGTTATCAATTCTGACTCCTTCCAAGGTAACGTAACAATTTCTCTTGTTTGAACTGTATGGGCCAAATACTGAGAGTCAGTCACTATGTTTAGAGCATTATCAGAATAATCAGTCAATAACAATGACAGCGAATATGGCTTTTGAACAGATATTTTTCTTTTTTTTTTTGAGACAGAGCTTCAAGCTCAGGTGTACGTGTCTGGCGCCTTAGCCCGTTAAGCCACAGGCGCCGAGCCTTTTGAACAGATTGATAAGAACATTGTTGAGTCTTATGGTTCTAAGGACCCAGATATCCGTGATTCCCATTTTATTGGCGTCTGTGTAAAATGTAGTTGCTCCTTGAATGGGTTCTGAATTCTCTATCTTGGGCAATACCCATATACTGTTTTTCAGAAATTGTAAATGCTTATCAGTAGAATGATTGTCAATTTCACCTAAAAAATCAGCCAATGCTATTTGCCAATCTGTACTTAATATGTATAATTGATTTACTTGTTGATTGGTTAATGGGACTATAATTTTGTCTGGATCTCTACCTACAAGCTGATGTAATTGATGACATCTTTAATAATTATTAAAGAAGGAAATACGCAAAGCTGGGAGGAGAGAACATTAAGACAAAAAACCCACAGTGGGGAGGCAAGATGGCCAACTGGAGCCAGCTTTCCACAGAGTCTCCCATCCAGTGGGAGAGTTATAGGAGAGAAGTTTAAGAAGAAAGCTGATGGTTCAGATCTGAGCCAAGAAAGAAGGTTGAATAATGCACATCAACCCTGCTGAGGCAAGCTGCCACAACAAGGATACAAACAAAAGGTACAAAATCCATTGCCAAGCAGACAGGAGTCTCTTTCCCTATGAGAATGGCTAGCAGTATACTAAATACAAACAAGGGAGCAGAGTTTGAATATCCTCCCATTTTAGCCCACAGGAGAAACCCTCTGAAAACCATGCCTCCTTCCCCTAGTAGGGTGCCATAGCACTCTTCTACCAGGCATAAAACTGCATAAAACTGTATATATTCTTTAACTACAAATTTTAACTCCCAGCACTACTCTCCACTCTCACCCCAAGGTCTGGAAGCCTGTCCCCCATGGAGTCGAGATTCTTGGGCAATTTCTCAAGGGGTATTACTGGGGCATTGGCTATTGCTGATCTGTGCTGATTCTCCAGCACAGAAGAAAGGAGAGAATGGTCAACTGAGAGGGAACAATACAGGAGAGGTGGTGCCCCGAAGCACAAAGCAGGAGCCACAGCTGCAGGAACATTAGGGCTTAGGCCCCTGGGGATATTTTGAAAGGACACTCCCAGTCTCTCTGGGCAACCACAGGAAGCCAGGCATCTTCTCAGGTGGCAGCCACTGGCAGAACAGATCTGAGATGGAAATACAGGCCCTGTGAGTAAAGGGTATGCCTGAGGCAGTATGAGCCAAAACTGGGCAACGGCAAAGACAGGGCTGAGTTGCTCAAATGGCGTCAACCACCCCAGCCCCCATTAAGCAGCTGCAGTTGTCAGGCCTCACCTCCCCCTGCTGGATAGTGGCAGAGAGTTGTGGCCTGGCTGAGGAGACATAGATCTCCCTGTGACTCAGGCAGGTACAAAACCCTGGACCATCTGCTCATTGGAGGGAACAGGATCACAGCCCTGAGGGGTTACAAGTGACTGGGTATGACAGAGGTGCAAGGTGGGGAAGAGGAGACATCAACCTTCCCAGAGTAATTTATTTGCTGGGTGGGTCCTCCTGACCTTATGGAGCACCAGAGCAAATCATACTTGAGCTGCCAGCAGAACCCTGCTGTTAGGTTGCCAGAGACCTTTTGAATTATCCCACCTGAGACCAGTGTTGACTGGGACAATTGATTTGGACCTCTTGAACTGGGCCAATCACATGAGGATTATCCAAAGTGGTACCCTGGGTATGTGGCTGTGGGAAGGTTTGATTTTCCTTTTCCAATTGTTGCCTCTGGGGGGCAGGGTGACTTAATTGCTGATATTTCTCCATAGCTCAGACTTCAAAAAAGATTAATTGATTCACTAGGGTAGGACAGAAACCAGATAAAAACAAGACAGTGCCAGTCAGCCCCACCACACTAAGCAGGTTCCCAGTTTCTCAGGCTGTAGCACTGTACAGGTCCTTTGCAAAACTCTAGGGGAAAAGGTAAAGACACCAGTCCCAGCTTTTGGGCAAAGGACTGGCCAATCACTGCTCCTGGAGCCCCCAACCCAACTCCTCCTTATCTGCTCATCTAGCCAAATGGTGTAAAATAATCATGGGGCAGAATCAGTGGAAAAATTCCAGTAACATGAATAACCAGAGTAGATCAACCCCCTCAAGGAACAATTTGGCAGACACAACTGAAGATCCCATTCATAAATGGATGGCTGAGATGTCAGAAACCGAATTCAGAAATCGAATTGCAAATAAGATCAATAGAATAGGGGGAGGAGCCAAGATGGCGGTATGTAGCCAGCTTTCAGCAGAGGCTCCCATCCAGAAGGAGAGTTAAAGGACAGGAATTTAGCAAGAAAGCCGATGGTTTGGATCTGAGCCAAAAGAAAAGGTCAAAGAACACACATCAACCTGGCTGGGGTGACCTGTGACCCCAAGGACACAAACAAAAGTTACAGAACACATCACCAAGTGGATGAGAGTCCCCTCCCCCATGAAAACAGCTTGCAGTATACTCCATACTGCCATAAAAACAAGCAATCAGAGTTCAGATGTCCTCCCACTCTACCCCATGGGAGAGACCCTCTAAAAAGTGGACCTCCTTCCCCTACTAGGGTGCCATGGCACTTTCTTGCCAGGCATAAAACTGTATAAAACTGTACATAAACTGTATATATTCTCTACCTGCAAGTTTAAACTCCAGGCACTTCCCTCCACTCTCACCTCGAGGTCTGGAGGCCTGTCCCCCATGGAGTCCAGATTCTAGGACATTTTCTAGAGGGTTGCGGACAGGGTGTGGACTGTTGCTGATCTATGCTGATTTGGGGAGTGGGGAGAGGAAAGTAAGCCAAGAGGAGGCTGAACTGGAGAGGTGGTCCCCTGAGGCATGGAACAGCAGCTGCATCAGCGGGAACAACAGCAGTGGGGCTCACACCCCTGGGGATGTTTTGAGGAGACACTCCCAGTCTCTCTGGTTGGCCAGAGGAAGCCGGGTGGCTTCTCCAGTGGCAGCCACAGGCAGAGTGGACCTACAACAGAGGCACAGGCCCTGGGAGTGAAAGGTATGCCTGAGGTCGCACCAGCCAGGGTGGAGTGCAGGGATTAGAATACACGTGCAGAGACAGCCAACTCCCAGGGCAGAGACTGCTTTACTTAGCTTCAGACGCACCTGGCCCTCAGGGGATATAAGCTGAGACAAAGGGCTGGAACTCACAGACTGAATTAGCCCCGTTTGCAGCCCAACATCTGATCCACAGGGGAAAATAGCCCAGACAGAAATAAATTCTGTGAACTTGTTCTGTTCTATCAGCAACATCAATTAGGGACAGGGCTGGAACTGAGTGAATTGCCCCAGCTCCTAACAAGCACCCAGGTTGTCAGGCCTTACCTCCCCCTACCAAATAGTGACAGAGAGGGGCAGAGGGTGGCGGCCTGGGTGAAGAGCCACAGACCTCCCTGTGACCCAGGCAGGCAAAAACCTCTGCAGCATCTGCTCATTGGAGGGAACCGGATCACAGCCCTGTGGGGTTACCAGTGACTGGGTGTGACAGAGGGTAAAGGTGGGGAAGGAGGCATCAACCCTCCCAGACTAATTTGTTAAAGGTATTACTCAATATGGTGAGATTTCAATTATTAATATTTATGCACCCAACCAGAATGCACCTCAATTTATAAAAAAAACTCTAATAGACCTGAGTAACTTGATTTCCTCCAGCTCCATAGTAGTTGGAGATTTTAATACTCCTTTAGCAGTGTTGGATAGATCCTCCAATAAGAAGCTAAGTAAAGAAATTTTAGATTGAAACCTAACTATTCAACAACTGTATTTAACAGACATCTACAGAACATTTCGTCCTAATAAAATTGAATATACATTCTTCTCATCAGCCCATGGAACATACTCCAAAATTGATCACATCTTAGGTCACAAGTCTAACTTCAGCAAATTTAAAAGAATAGAAATTGTTCCTTGCATCTTCTCAGACCATCATGGAATAAAAGTTGAATTCAACAATGACAGGAATCTGCAAACTCATACAAAAACATGGAAGCTAAATAACCTTATGCTGAAGGATAGATGGGTCATAGACGAGATTAAGAAGGAAATTACCAAATTTTTGGAACAAAATGACAATAAAGATATGAATTATCATATCCTCTGAGATACTGCAAATGTAGTCCTAAGAGGGAAATTTATAGTACTGTAAGTCTACCTCAAGAGAACAGAAAGAGAGGAAGTCAACAACTTAATGGGACATCTCAAGCAACTGGAAAAGGAAGAACATACTAACCCCAAACCCAGCAGAAGAAAAGAAATAACCAAAATCAGGGCAGAATTAAATGAAATTGAAGACAAAAAAATTATACAACAGATCAATAAATAAAAAAGTTGGTTCTTTGAAAAGGTCAGTAAAATAGATAAATCTTTTTTTTTTCTAATCTAATCAGAAAAAAAAAAGAGTAAAATCTCTAATTTCATCAATCAGAAATGGTAAACGAAATAACAACAGACACCTCAGAAATTCAAAAAATCCTTAACGAATATTACAAGAGACTTTACTCTCAGAAATGTGAAAATCTGAAGGAAATTGACCAATACTTAGAAGCACACCACCTTCCAAGACTTAGCCAGAACTAAGTGGAAATGTTGAACAGACCTATATAAAGTTCTGAAATAGTATCAACTATACAAAATCTCCCTAAAAACAAAAGCCCAGGACCAGATGGCTTCATGTCAGAATTCTACCAAACCTTTAAAGAGGAAATAGTACCAAAACTTTTCCAACATATAGAAAAGAAAGGAATACTAACCAACACATTCTATGAAGAAAACATAACCTTAATCCCCAAACAAGAAAAAGACCCAACAAGAAAAGAAAACTATAGACCAATATCACTAATGAAAATTGATGCAAAAATATTCAACAAGATCCTAACAGACAGAATCCAGCAACACATCAAAAAAATTATATACCATGACCAAGTGGGCTTTATCCCAGGGTCTCAGGGATGGTTCAATATACATAAATCTATAAATATAATTCAGCACATAAATAAATTAAAAAACAAAGACCATATGATTCTCTCAATTGATGAAAAAAAATCTTTTGATAATATCCAGCATTCCTTCATAATGCATCACAGATGATATGATAATCTACCTGGAAAACACCAAAAATTCTACTACAAAACTCTTAGAAGTGATCAAGGAATACAGCAGTGTTTGAGGTTACAAAATCAACACTCATAAATCTGTAGTCTTTATGTATACCAACAATAGCCAACCTGAAAAAACAGTCAAGGACTCTATTCGATTCACAGTAGTGCCAAAGAAGATGAAATATTTGGGAGTTTACCTAACAAAGGACATGAACAATATCTATAAAGAGAATTATGAAACTATAAGAAAAGAAATAGCTGAAGATGTTAACAAATGGAAAAATATACCGTGCTCATGGCTGGGAAGAATCAACATTGTTAAAATGTCTGTATTACCCAAAGAAATATACAATTTTAATGCAATCCATATTAAAGCTCCATTGTCATACGTTAAAGATCTTACTAAAATAATACTTCATTTTGTATGGAATCAGATAAAACCTCGAATAGCCAAGACATTACTCAGAAATAAAAAGAAAGAAGGAAGAATCATGCTACCAGACTTCAGACTATACAATAAATCGATAGTGATCAAAACAGCATGGTACTGGCATGAAAACAGAGAGGTAGATGT
>CAUYRH010018476.1:0-13212 GCA_963574655.1 Perodicticus potto
GGGGCAAGGTGAATGAGTGTATCAATGAATGGACACAGTCCATCCATGGAATTCAGGCCTAGGAAATTCACAAGAAACTGACCTAGGCATAGGAAATGGGGGTTCCACATTTAGTTCCAAGTGTAAAGTGAAGGAGACACCATGGCACAGGTGTCTCCTCAGCAGTTGTCCAGCCTTTTTGGCTATTGGTGGCTCCTCTTTTAAAAAAAAAAGCTAAGGCCAAACAAAACATGCCTGAGGCAAGCTTAGCCAATAGACCACCAGTTTGTGACAAAAGGTATTAAAAAAAATTAGCATTCGTTGTCAACTATTTACATATTTAAAAAAGAAACTCATGAAATTATTTTAATTTTCCAAACTCTTCCTCACAGCAAGATTATGTTGAATAAGTCACTGAATATGAAATAGCATGGACTGTTTTATATCTTAAAATTATTTCCAGCATCACCTATGATAAAGACAGCCTTAAAATGAAATTATTAACATAATCAAACAGTTGTGTTAAGATGCCAAATTCTGGGATGATATATTATATGGCAATAGATAACTGAACTGCTACCTTAATATAATTCCTTGAGAAAGTCAAACTTCTCCTCCCTAAGAAAACTTATCTGCCGTTCACATTATTTTCACTTAATTTTCTTTCTTATTGAGATTATTATAAAGGTTCATGGATTGATTTTTAAGGAACAAAATGTCTGAAATTTAGAGAGCTCTTTCTTTTTTGGCCTTGATTTCCTGTCGTGATAGTGAAAACAGTACCACTGCTATCGGAGACCAGCATAAGGACTACCAAAGATGTTTACTTTCTTGTTTCTTTGTGGCAAATATCATGAATTTCCAAACAACACACTTGAGAGAGGGTAAGCAGACTTTCAAGATAAAAAAGGATAAGCAAACCTCTTCTAGCAGGATTTGGGGATTGCTAATCAAAAGTGCTCAAAATAATAGGAGAGCTAATTATCTCATTAGGGAGACTATGAACTAAAGATGCAATTTAAAAATAAAATAAGTAAATTCTCCCAGTTAGGTATCATACACATAGGATAAAGAAGTTTCTCATCCGCCTGGAGAGCAACATGAAGGAGCTCAAGTTTTCATATATGGTGCACAGAGGTGGTAAGGTTTACAGTCTGTGTTTTTAGAAGAATTAATCTGTACCTATTTTCTATTTTGCAATGCCCAATTCTAATACTCTTCTATGATAGTTTTGACTAGTGTAAACATGTAAACTTCTAAATTTTTACTTTATAAACCAAAATGTATGAACAAAGAAAGCTTAATATAAATAAGAGTTGAACACAAACAATCGACAAATGCCTAAGCCACACTGCCATTTGCCTAGTTCACTAAAAGGACAATTTTACTCACCTACCACTTCCATTTTCACCCCACTCCAATATTTTGCACATCTCTGCTAAGTCCTCCCTATGTGTATCTCTCTTTCCTTCCTTTCCCTTTCCTTTTTTTTCCCTTCCTTTGTCTTTCCCCTTCCCCTCCCCTCTCCTCCCCTCCCCTCTGCTCCTCTCCCCTCTCCTCCCCTCCCCTCCCTTCCCTCCCCTCCCCTCCCCTTCCCTTCCCTTCCCTTCCCTTCTGCCCTGGCAGTCTAGCTCTGTCACCCAGGTTGGAATGTGCACTGGCATGATCATAGCTCACCATAGTCTTGAACTCCTGGGCTTAAGTGATCCGTCTGCCTGAGGTTTCCAAGCAGCTGGGACTATCGGTGATTTGCTTTTTCTTTTTAGAAACAGGCTTGCTCTGTCGTCCAGGCTTGTTTTGAACTCTTGGCCTCAAAAAATCCTCCCACCTCCACCTCCTTAAGTGCTGGGATTATGGGCATGAGCCACTGTATTTCTTAAATCCTGGAACCTTTAGGGATTTTCATTACCTAGTCTGTTGAATACAGATTCAGAATCCTAACATATGATACCCATCTGCAGTAACACTGGGCAATTACTGTTGCTAAGCACTGCTTAGTGCTTTAATGTATTACCTAACGGAGTAATAACAAGATTCCTGTGAGGTTGGAGGTCACTATTACGATTTCCATTTATAACGGGTTATGCTGGCTAGTAAGTGATGGAGCTAAAAATTGAACTCAGATAGCTAATTCTAAAGGCTGGACAATTACACAAATGTGCTTTCAGCCTTAGAATCTTATGCTTAGGTAACTGGTTGCAACTGGAACTGCCTCGGCATTCATCTTTTATACTAATTTGTCCTTCTCTGTCATCTCTGCCTTGTGTTATCAAAATGTTTCTGTTCCTTTGAGGGCCTTCTCAGAAATCTTTCCAAATAGGAGCCCAGCCCACAGTCCCTGTAGATTTGATTTCTTCCTCTATTATCTGCTCTCTCTTTCTCCCTTAATATGTTTATCTGCACTGTCCCTTCCTGGGGGTTTAATCATTTCGTGTGTCTTTATCTTCTCATGAGCTAGCCACCTTGAGATCAGAGAGAGAGTTTGGTGCAGAGGCAAACTTGGCCGCCTTCGTTTCTGTAAGGAGGTGAAGAGTCACGGCCTTTCTGTCAGCCCGGGGAGACACAAAGCTCACTTCCTCTTGGCAGGGGGGAAGCTAAGTGGCAACTTGAGTCTGGCGGTGACCTGCCTCCTATGTCACAGAGAAGCTAGGCCATCAGAAGTGGACCTGCTATATTTGCTGCCGTGCTCCCTCCAAATGCCTTTGGATCCATCCCCACCCTCCCCACCTTTCCTTTGGTCTCAGGCAGAAGTGTCCCTCTCCCTAGGCACAGCTAATGCTCAGTTTAAAGGGATCGCACCCTTCCTCAGTTTCTCTGGAATTCTGACTGAGAAATCATCCTATTTCACCATAAATCCAAACTCTTCTTTTCCTTTAATAATTCCTTTCCTTTGCTTTTAAATGTTAGTTTCTCCCCCCTTAAAAAAAACTCTTTGTTCACTCTATGCTCTTGTATACTTACCGTTTCCTCCCTGCTTCCTTTTTCAGAGGGTCTTTTTTGCAAAAGGAGTATTGTCTGCTTCCTTCCTCACCTGCCATTTATTCCTCAACCCTCTGAGATCAGATTTCCACGCCACCATGGACTCCACTGAAGCTACTCCCCCAGGTGAAAAACTTGATGACCACTTGACCTTCCTGAGGCATCCTTTGCCTCTTCCTTGCTGTGAGTCAATTACGTCCTTGGTTTTGGTGACAATGTTCTCTCTTGATTCATTAATCAAGAGAGTGATGGATGTGGACCACGCTCCTTGGAGAGCTCCTGGAGAGCTCCTTGCTGTGGACCACGGTCAACATCCTAAACAAGAAGACAGCAAGTTAGCACACAGCCTCACTCCAGTCCTGCGGGAGAAGTTTGCACAGACCATGAAGGACAAAACACTATGCATTTTCACCATTTGTAGGGAGAATGTATTTGTGGTCATTTATTGAAAAAACCAGTTGAACTGAGTATTTTTATATACCCCACCTAGAGAAAATTAAAATATTATGTGCTGTGGTGTGTGTATGCATGTATGTGTATGTGTATGTGTGAGTGTATGATTCGACATTATTCTAAAGGTACTTTAAACTCTTATGTGCATGATTTCACCCAATGTTTTTGCCAATTGGACCGTATGTAAATTTAGCCAATGACAATTCAGCAATATGTTGATTCTAAAAAATTAATCACATCTCTCAGGATTTGGGAACTAAACTGTGATGGCAATTCTCATGGCATTTTGTAAGCAGCATACAACAACTCTAAAAGTGGATTATTTGTAGATAGTGATTAATAATAAAGCAGTGTTGCACCATTACAAAAAGAAGTCTCGGCAGGATAGAACACGACAGGAACGTAAAAATATGAATTAGGTTTGGCAAAAAGACAAAAGTGAGTTAACTTCAGAAAAATTAAACTTGCTTTACTTATAAAGTTCATTAATAAACTTGCTTTTCCCTTGTCTGTCTCCAGCTTCAGAAGTGCCACTGTTTAGTGGCATAGCAAATTTAACACATCTCACTCCAAGCCACTGAGTTTCTGTCTCACCAGCTGTACCTCTCTCTGTACTAGTGGGTACTCAAACCATTCAACCAGTCAGCCAGGCAAGAAGTGTTGGATCATCCCAGAAGCTAAAATGCAAACTTTCAGCCTGCCACATACAGCCCTCTGCTATTTGGTCCTCTTCCATGCTTCCAGCTTCAGCTTCTATCACTTCCCTTAGTTACCTGCACTAGTTAGGAGTGCTTTCAGCTGTGAGTAACAGCAAACAAATCAGGGATTATTTTTCTCAAATGGTGAAAGATATGGAGTTCAGTATGTTCTAGCATAAGTGCAATGAATCTTCCAAGGGCAATATTCTATCCTAGGGTTCCCAAAAGCAGACACCCAGACAAAGGGTGCCATGCAGGTGGTCTGTTTTAAAAATGATCCCAGGGAGCAAGAGTGAGGTAGTTGCTTCCACACGGGATTGGTGCTTGATCTCCTGGCACCTTCTAAGGAAATTTGTAGAGTTGTTTGTCCAAAGGAAAAAAGGAAGAAACATTTATCTAAAACCTGCCCCAGTTGGTTGAAGAGTTACTTTGGGGGCATTAACTTGTCTGTGCCCCTGAATTCTAGCGTGTATCCTGTGGGTTCCACAGGCATCCCAGGGCACAGCATAGAAGTCCTGGGGCAGGGAGTGAGAGACAGGCAGTGCACACTTGATATCAGATGTCAGTTTCCCCGGTTGGAAGCTTTCCTGCAGCCACTCACACAGCTGTGGTTGCGTCATTAGTCAGGCTGAGGATATGTACATAGTATGACAGGTCTCTGTCTTCTCACAGCCACAGAAATATAGTAATTTATTTGCTCTGTCCTATGATATCCTGTGCAAAAGATGCATATCTTCCAATTAACACACCAACACCACTAACAATATGTCTATTGAGGATGGATGGCCAAAGTACTGGGTTAAAAAATTACTTAATTCAGTTTTTCCTGTGTGGTAAAGTTATCTAATCTATATACAGCCTAATATATATTCTATTCTATATAATAGAATCGTTTTTTTCTCTTTGTAATAAGAAAACATGGATAAAATTGATGACATTACAGGAAGAAAAAACTTTTGTCCAGCAGAAAAAACAACAAGCAAAGTCAAAAGACAAAGGAAAAACTGGCAGAAAATATCTTCAACAGCTAGAGGATGAATTTTTCTAGCATATAGAAATTGTTAAAATTGAGAGAAGTTATTAAAATTTAGAGAGCCTAACAGAAAAAGGGGCAAAAGTCACAACATAGACACTTCACAGAAAAGAAAGATCATGTGTCTTTTCAACCATAAAGTCATTGAAATTAAAGCCACACTGAGATACTGTTGCTTCTATCAGATTGGCAAGAATTCAAAAGCTTGACAACAAATGACTGTTCATAAAAGATAAATTGAATGAACTCTAGTGCATGCATGCAGTGGAGTACTACGCAGCCCTGGAAAGAGAATCAGGAAGGTCTGGATAAAAGGGCACATAGCAAGGACTAAAATATAACACCAATCATGTGATATGTATAATATCTCTTTTGTGTAAGAAAGAATTGGCAATAGAAAGTGAGTGTGTGTGTGTGTGTGTGTGTAATTTAAAGCAGAAACAGAAAAGATAAATCAGATACCAATTAAAATACAAACTCTAGGAATAGAAATGGGAATGAAACCTCTCTTAGGATACCTCTTTATATAGTGTTGACTTTTGAATCATATAAAATGTTTAAATATCAAAAAATATAAATAAAAAAGAATGTGCGGCAATTGTACTTTAAAAAATTTTTTTTAGAGACAGAGTCTCACTTTGTCACCCTCAGTAGCGTGCTATGGCCTCACACAGCTCGCAGCAACCTCCAACTCCTGGGCTTAGGCGATTCTCTTGCCTCAGCCTCCCCCAAGTAGCTGGGACTACAGGCGCCCGCCGCAACGCCCAGCTACTTTTTTGTTGCAGTTTGGCCGGGGCCGGGTTTGAACCCGCCACCCTCAGTAAATGGGGCTGGCACCCTACCCACTGAGCCACAGGTGCGGCCCAACAACTGTACTTTTTTAATGGCCACAACAATGTTTTCCATTCCATGCGCTCTTGTAGGACCTTAGTACACCCACGTCAAGAGGCGATGTCTCTGTCCCTTCCCACTGAACCTGGTCAGGCTCACCAGGTTTTTGTGACCCTCTCAGCTAATAGAATGAGGCTGAAGTGATACTCTGTGACCGCTAAGGCTAGGACTAAAAGGCTATCCTCCGCTCTGAAGATGCTCACTCTGGGATGCCAGTCACAGTAAAACAGTGATTTTCAACCAGTGTTCCGCAGCACACTGGTGTGCCGTGAGAAGATCTTAGATGTGCTGTGAAAATTTTTAAAGATCATATTAAATGATTTTCAAAAGAATTTCAAAGCACAGTAAGTAAATTCTTCTTTTTACTCGTTTTTTTTTTTTTTTTTTATCAACATCATTGAAATGTGCCAGGGAAGTTTAACTACAGGTTCAAGGGTGCCATGAGATAAAAAAAGGTTGAGAAACACTGTTATGGAAGGAAGAAGCCCAGGAGAGGTCCTCTTGAAGGGACATCGTACTTGTAATGAGCCTCAACCCAGGCTAACCTCCTAGCCAGCAGTCTGCTCCAACTTGTCAGCCAAATGGGTCATCTTGGAAGCAGATCCTCTGACTCATGGACGAGCTGCCTTAGCTAATGCCAACTGGAGCAGAGATAAGTTTTCCCCACCAAGGCTTACCTAAATAGAAGATTCTGGGGCAATAATAAATGATTACTGTCATTTTAAGCCTCTAATTTTGGTATAGTGTATTATGCATCAGATAATTGGAGCAGATTTTGGTATGTGGAAGTGGGGAGCTGCCATAACAAAGCCTAAAACTGTGACAGTGGCTTTGAAACTGGGAAGTGGGTTAAAGTCGAAAAGGCTTGAAGCAACTGCTATGAGGAGCCTGGTGGCCCCGAGGAGGCTGGGAGTGAGGGCTTACAGGGGAGGGAAGGGAAGTAACTGGCATCTGGTGGAAAGAGGGATTTGCCTGCAATGACAAAAAATAGAAAATACACAATGCACTGGTGAACATGGAAATTTCAGGTGGAATTTTGAAAGTGACAACTGGATCCATGTATGATTCAGTAAGGATAAAGATGAACTAAAAAAACGAAGGGCTTGATTTTCAACCAAATATAAAGGAAATATTATGTAAAGGGCCCAGGAGTTCCTGGATTACAAACTAAAACTGTTTTTCAATCCTAACCTCTCCAGGTGTCACAGAATTATCAAATTAAGAAATGACCTTGGGCCAAAGATCAACCCCAAGGTGGGACTATAAAATACATGTAATTAGTCAAGACCTCAGTATCTCAGTGTCAATTCTTCCAAGAACCTTTCAGAAAGATCAAATACTCTCTAAATATTTAAATATAACCAATCCTATTAAACAGTGGCGTTTATGAGAATCTGAAGGGCATTTTTCCTCAGGATACTCACCAATAGCTTAAGGGATTATCTAGATGAGATACTGTGCGTGTCATGTTTGTCTAATGAGAACTTAACGAGATTCATGAAATCTGCAAGTTTTAAAGAGAATTATATTATTGCAAACAAAACCAATCTGGACTAAATTGTATAGATACTGCACAAACTGTAAGTAGGCTTTTGGACCCCTGGACTTTTGCCGGCAGAAATCTGACTGGAGAAAATTACTTAGCTGCAAATGTGAATATATTAGTAAAAAGTAAAAATAGGCTTGGCGCCTGTGGCTCAACGGGCTAAGGCGCCAGCCAAGTACACCTGAGCTGGCAGGTTCGAATCCAGCCCCGGCCCGCCAAACAACAATGACGGCTGCAACCAAAAAATGGCCGGGCGTTGTGTCAGGCACCTGTAGTCCCAGCTACTTGGGAGGCGGAGGCAAGAGACTCGCCTGAGCCCAGGAATTGGAGGTTGCTGTGAGCTGTGATGTCACAGCACTCTATCCAGGGTGACAGCTTGAGGCTCTGTCTCAAAGAAAAAAAAAAAAAAGTAAAAATAATTTAGAGGAAAAAATCAAGAGCCCAAGAGCTAAGAGCTGTAGTAAATTGTATACAGGCATAGACCTGAGCTCCAGTCAAGGGACTGGCGAAACGTGCCCCGTGGAATTTCAGCATTGTTAGGATGTAGTGACTTCTGTGTGCCTCACTTTCCTTCTTTTTGAAGAAGAGCGATTAGGAAGTTATTGAACATCTGCCCCACCACCGTATGTTGGGCATGTACCGAGCAGATAGCTTTCTCTTCAGTTCAAAGATTTTCAGAGCAAGAAAAATCTCTTAGAGCGCTGTGCTCTTGGAACCTCATCCAAGGAGCCTCGGCTCTCGGTGTGGCTTCCTGCTCTCATTTCTCTCAGGCCAACACCTAGGAGTGGAATGGCTGAATGATATCATTGGTGTGTGTTCAACTTTTTCAGAAACTGCCAACTCTTTTCATTTGCCTTAGGTAATGAGGTTCTGGGCCACAAACCTGAGCCTCCAAACTGTCAGGGAAGGACTTTTTTTTTTTTTTTTTTTTTAAAGGAAGAAGTGTATTTTGTATGTGGGAGGAATGTGAATTGCTATGGCCAGGTGACTGTGGTGGATTGTACTTTTTAAAAAAGTCTTTAATAGTATTTTTCATTCCAGATGCTCTTCTAGAACTTATCACTCTCCATTAGAGACAAAGTGTATATCTTCTTCCCTTAAACCCGGGTGCACTTTTGTCACTGCCTCAGTTACTAGGGTTTGCTTGAAGTGATGCTGTGGAATCGCCAACTCTCTTCAGAACACTTGCCTTTGAACCCAGTCTCTACACGGGAAGCTCAGGTCACATGAGATGGTTCAGGTAGAGAGAAACAGAGGCTACCAATGCTCAGCCCGTGTTGAGCTCCTGGTCTACAGCCAGTTTGAAATTGTTACCATCTTGGGATCTTGTCCTCCAGCCCTCGAGTGAGTTGTCTCAGCCCCATGGGGCTGAGATGAACTTCCCCTGTCAAGTCTTGCCTAACTCACAGATCCATGAGAGAATTAAATGATTTTGTTTAGCTTTGTTCCAAGCCACTAGGTCTTTTTTCTCACATTGCTTTTCAAAATGTTACTTTAGTTTCTTTTAATTGAGGTATAATTGATATGTAATACACAGTATATAAGGTGTCCAATTTGACCAGCCCTGGCATGTGTGTATATACGTAAAACTAATACCACAATGAGGATAATGAGCATTATCTGCTATCCCTAGAACTTTCCTTGTGCCACTCGGTAGTCTCTCCCTCTGCCCTCTCCTCTTGGTCAGGAAATCAGTGATCTGCTTCCTGTTTTTATACGTAGACCAGTCTACACTTTCTAGATTGTTTTATACAAATGGACTAATATAGTATGTGGGTTTGTAAGGGGGGTGTCATGGCTTCCTTCACTCATCATTATTATTTTAAAATTTGTTCGTGTGGTTTATTGCAGCTCAATTCACAATTGCCAGGACATGGAAGCAGCCCAAGGGCCCATTGACTCATGAATAGATTAATAAACTGTGGTCTATGTATACCATGGAATGTTATTCAGCTATATAAATAGATGGTGACTTTACATCTTTTGTGTTTACTTGAATGTTGCAACACATTCTTCTTAGTAAAGTATGGCAAGAATGGAAATGCAAGTATCCAATGTACTTGATAATAATATGAATCTAATAGAAAAACAACTACGTGCTCCTGTGAGAGAGTAACTAAACTATCTTCAAATGGGAGGAGGGGAGGAGGGAAAAGGGAAAGGATGGAAGGGAGGGGATTGGTAAACGCTCACCAGATGGACACATTGTTAACGTGTACAGCACACCCCCAGGATGAAGGGTTCAACGGCCTCAACTACAACTTGAACTTGAACTTAGAAACACTAACAATGTAACCCAATCATTTGTACCCTCATATTAATCTGAATTTTAAAAAATAACGAGCGCCTGTAGTCCCAGGAGGCTGAGGCAAGAGGATCGCTCAAGCCTAAGAGGTGGAGGTTGCTGTGAGCTGTGACTCCACAGCACTCTACAGAGGGCAATAGAGTGAGACTCTGTCTCTACAAAAAAAAATTAAAAATAAAGATTCGTTCATGTGATCAGGTGTATCAGTAGTTCGTTTCTTTCTGTTACTTGAGTAGTGGTCTATTGTAAGAATATATCACCATTTCCTTATCCATTTACCGTTCATGGACACTGCAAATGTTTCCCGTTTTTGTCCATAAAAAACAAAGCTCTATAAACATTCACAGTTCTTAGTGTGGCTGTACACTTCCATTTCTCTTTAGTAAGTATGTAGGAGTAAATATGTCGGTTGTATGTTTAACATCTTAATAAACTTCCAACTGTTTTCCATTGCTTCCAAAGTGGGCTGTACCGTTTTACGTTCTTGCTAGTAGTGCATCCGAGTTTCAGTTGCTCCACATCCTTGCCAATCTTGATATGGTCAGTATTTTAATTTTAGATACTTCGGTATTTTTGTATTGTGAGCCACTCTAAATCACTGGAGTGATTTGTTATGCAAAAATAGATAACTGGCGTGGGATGAAAAAGGATAATCCCCCAATTTGGATACAAACATAAACCACTTTTAAGTATGTTAAGAGCTATATTTGCTGAGGTCTTTTCATAATTAGGAATATTAGACTCCATAATAGAGGAAAAAAGCTCCATGCCAAAAATCCAAGCTCTGTAAAGTTATTAAGCAGTGTTTACAGCATGGATTTAGATCTATATAGAACTAGCCTAATATTGGATCATTGAAAGCTTTGAGATTTAGCACAGTGTTAGAATGATATACCAATTAGTAAAGCTATAAGAACAGAAGAAGAGAGAAACTTATCTAAATGTCATAATCAACAAAAAAGGATGCTGGGAGTAAGTGATGAATATTTCCTTGCCTTTTGACTCTCTTTGCTCAGTCAGACCCTCAGTTTCCTGCACATGGTACTCTCCACCAGGTGCTTTAGAGAGTCCTCAGGGTGCACCTCTGCAAGAGCTCTGAAACAAAGTCTGCACTGGTGATGGGGTCTCCCTTCACTGGGTGCCTCCAGGTATTGTGACAACCAGAGCTCCCTAGGGTCCCAAAGGGGCTTAGTGTTCAGGTGGGAAAATGGGAAGATTTTCTTTCATTCTCTTCTTGCATTACCTGTCTGTGGGCTCCCAAAGCAGAGTGGTTTGTGAGACAGCTACTTGCACAAAGTTTACTCAAGAGCTGCTTCTTTACAAACGACTCATACCCCCTTCTGCCACATGCCCAATTAGGAGTCAGCCACGAGTCAAATTTAAGGTTAAAGCAGGGGACAAAACCCGACAACAGGCATAGAGCTGTATTCGTTTTCATGTTTCTTCTCTGTCACTGGGTCAAGTTTAATGTGCCTGCAGCCTTCATTTCTAAGGACGAATTATTACCCCAAAGTCTCCCCCATACATTATGCAAAGAAATTTCAGGCAGACCTGCCCAGTTGTTTGTCAGATATGCCCAGATGTGTTTCACTCAGACATGTCTGCAACTCAGCAGGTTCTCAAGGAAGGCTGAAACTGAAATGACCCTGTCCCCAGACACTGTAAATCAGAATTATTCTGTGGCACTCTACTGTACTCTTTCTTCATGGCTGTTAAATGTTCTTGTTTTTTGATAGGTTTTTTAAAATTAATATTGAGTTTAATTTGTTTTTCTCAGAGCAGAATGCCCAAATACCCTTCCCCACCCCAAAGAATTCTTTTCTCTCCTGGTTTTAGTTTTCCTTGTTTCCCTTCATTTGGACGGTTTTCTTATTCTTTCTTTGTTCAAGCAGAGTAGACAACAAATATGTGAAAATTCTGAGACGCTAAGGAATTTAGACTCCATGGAGAAGAATAACAATTGTGGCTTCTGTGTTATGTTCTGTGACTTCCCCTCTCCGTTTGGATGCTTGAATTTGAAAATGTCAACATCTTGATCAAAAACTTTTCAGTTGGTTACCTTCGGTCCTTCATGATTAAAACTGTAAGCTCAACACCTGCTTTCTCAAGTGCCCTTGGAAAAAGAACTACCCTCTGCCTCCCTCCCTTGGTGGCCCACACCCCCACAGACCTTCACACATTATGCAAACAAAAGCCGGAATGGGGAGGGCTCGCAGGGAATTTCAGAAGGCTGTGATTACTTCGCTGAAATTTCAAAAAGAACCCCACATTTGACAGAAATTGTTAAGAGTCTACAATTAACAAATAGATATGGCATTAGTGTTTTTCTAATCAAAATCTATTGTTCTGCTGATGCTCAGTGCTGTTGTTTTAACTGACAGTGGGTTGCCCTTCCAGGAAGTCTGGAGAGAGAGTGGTGCACACAAGAGGTGAGTGTGCATTCATGCTCATGTCTGCATCTGTCAGATCACTCCACAGCCACACAATTCATATCCTGCCCTCTCTATGATGGTACCAATTTGTCCCTCATGTTGAGCAGTGACCCTTTCTTTCCTGAATGTCCTCAAAGGAAAGAAAAAAATAGATTATTAATTATTAAGTTCTTGTTGAACTGAAAAAAAAACAAAGAAAGAAAGAAACCTCTGCTCTGCTGGAGCTGGAAGCATCTTTCTGGTATCACTTAGAACAGAGGTGGCACGATTCCCCAGGTCCGGTGCGATCCACACAAAAGGAATTACTGTGGAAGTCCTCAGGGACTTAGATATTTTATCAGATAATATAATTGGTTTAATGAAATAGTGACTTAGATGTTCTTTCACAAGAGTATGGCACTGACAACGTTTATGAGCAGAGAGATTTTCATAACCAGTTATCCACATCATTTTTTAAAAACATTCATCCCAATACAGTAGATTCTGCAAATGAAAAACAGCCAGGAAGGAAAAATCCTCTTATGTTTCATTTAAATATAATTTTAAAAAACAGAAACAAGTCATCTGTAACACTAATTTCCATGTCCTGAAGGGTTTCTGCAAGCCTGTACAATGACATGTTTAGCTCACTCCCATCAGCATGCTAAAGAATAGCTGACAATTCCATGGACCAGTGCTGTCCAGCTTCTCTTTGCCTCCTGACCCATGTGGCAGAGCTCAGAGCTTGGTGTCTTCCCTGCCAGGTGTCCACTCCTCTCTCATCCAACAATGTACTGCTTAGGGAGCTTCTGAGTTAACTTCTTTGGGCAGAGGCTGCTCCTCACTATGTTCAAAATCCTGCCTGGAGAACAGGATTTTGTTTAAATTCACGGGAGACACACACATTCCAAGGCATA
>CAUYRH010018478.1:0-51894 GCA_963574655.1 Perodicticus potto
TAGTGATTAAGAAAATGCTATGAGGGCTATCTCTCACAGTACGATCAAAATGTTTCTGATTGTATATGAAGCACATTCTGCCCTATGATTGCACCAATGTACACAATTATGATTTAATAAAATTATTAAAAAAAAAAAGTCCCTTCTATACCTATTTTCATTTTTTTTTTTTTTTTTTTTTTTTGGAGTTTTTGGCCACTGGGGGGTTTGTATACGCCACCGCCGGCATTTGGGGCTGGTGCCCTACTCCTTTGAGCCACAGGCACCATATACCTATTTTCTTAAGTGTTCAGATCATGAAAGGATGCTGGATATTGTCAAAAGCTTTGTCTGCATCTATTGAGAGAATCATATGGTCTTTATCTTTTAGTTTGTTTATTTGATATATTATATTTATAGATTTATGCATATTGAACCAACCTTGAGATCCTGGGATAAAACCACTTGGTCATGGTGTATAATTTGTTTGATGTGTTGCTTGATTCTGTTTTCTAGGATCTTATTGAATATTTTTGCGTCTATGTTCATTAAAGATATTGGTCTATAGTTTTCTTTGTTGTTAGGTCTTTTCCTGGTTTAGAGATCAGGGTGATATTTGCTTCATAGAATGTGTTGGGAAATATTCCTTCTTTTTTGATGTTTTCCACTCAGATCAAGAACCAGCCAAGGTGGCCCATTGTCTCCACTGCTTTTTAACCTTTTTAACATTGTAATGGAAGTCTTAGCCATGCCATCAGGAAAGAGAAGGCGATCAAGGCTTTACAAATAGGGTCAGAGGAAATCAAACTTTCATTCTTCACATATGATATGATTTTATACCTGAAAAACGCCAGGAACTCAACCACAAAACTCTTAGAAGTGATCAAGGAATACAGTAGCGTCTCAGGTTACAAAATCAATACTCACAAATCAGTAGCTTTTATATATACCAATAATAGTCAAGCTGAAAAAACAGTCAAGGACTCTATTCCCTTTACAGTTGTGCCAAAGAAGATGAAGTATTTGGGAATTTACCTAACAAAGGACATGAAAGATCTCTTCAAAGAGAATTACTCTGAGAAAAGAAATAACTGAAGCATTACCAAATGGAAAACATACCATGCTAATGGCTGGGAAGAATCAATATTGTTAAAATGTCCATATTACCCAAAGCAATTTACAAATTTAATGCAATCCCTATCAAAGCACCACCATCATACTTTAAAGATCTGGGAAAAATAATACTTAGTTTTATATGGAACCAGAAAAAAACCTCAAATAGCCAAGACATTACTCAGAAATAAAAACAAATTAGGAGGAATCATGCTACCAGACTTCAAACTATACTATAAATCTATAGTGATCAAAACAGGATGGTATTGGCACAAAAATAGAGAGGTAGATGTATGGAACAGAATTGAGAATCAAGAGATGAACCCAGACACTTATCTTCATTTGATCTTTGATTAGCCTATCAAAAATATAAATTGGGGGAAAGATTCCCTATTTAACAAATGGTGCTGGGAGAATTGGCTGGCGACTTGTAGAAGACTGAAACTGGACCCACACCTTTCACCATTAGCAAAAATTGACTCTCACTGGATAAAAGATTTAAACTGAAGACATGAAACTATAAAGATTCTTGGAGGTAGTGCAAGAGAAACACTTAAAGAAATTGGCCTGAGAAAATACTTTATGAGGAAGACCCCTAAGCAATTTAAGCAACACCAAAAATACATTACTGGGATCTGATCAAACTAAAAAGCTTCTGCACAGCCAAGAACACAGTAAGTAAAGCAAGCAGACAGCCCTCAGAATGGGAGAGGATATTTGCAGGCTATGCTTCTGACAAAGGTTTGATAACCAGAATCCACAGAGAACTCAAACTTATTAATAAGAAAAGAACAAGTAAGATGGAGACTTTACCTCTTTCATGTTTACATGGATGGAGCTGGAACATATTATTCTTCTTAGCAAAGTATCTCAAGAATGAAAGAAAAAGTATCCAATGTACTCAGCCCTTCTATGAAGCTAATTTATAGGTTTCATATGAAGGCTATAACCCAACTATAGCACAAGAATATGTGGAAAGGGGCAAGGGAGGGTAATTGGTGGGGCCACACCTATAGTGCATCTTGGAAGGGTATAGGCGAAACTTACTAAATGCAGAATACAAATGTCTTCATACAATAACAAGAAAATGCCCTGAAGGCTCTGTTCAACAGTTTGATGAAAATATTTCAGATTGTATATGAAGCCAGCACGTTGTACTCCTTGATTGCACTAATGTACGCAGCTATGATATAATAAAAATAAATAAATTAATTAATTAATTAAAAAAAAAACAACAAGTATTCCCATTTCATTGTGTGCAAGGGACTTAACCTAAGCTTCTCTGAAGAAGATAGGTACATGGCCTACAGACACATGAAAAAATTCTCATCATCTTTAATCAAAAGAAAAATGCAAATCAAAACCACTTTGAGATATCTTCTAACTCCCGTAAGACTGGCTCATATAACAAAATCCCACAACTACAGATGTTGGTGTGGATGTGGAGAAAAAGGAACACTTCTGCACTGCTGGTGCAAGTGCAAGCTAATACATCCCTTTTGGAAAGAAGTATGGAGAATACTCAGGGATCTAAAAGTAGACCTGCCATTTGATCTTGCCATTCCTCTACTAGGTGTATATCCAAAATACCAAAAATCACTTTATAACTAAGGTGTTTTCATCAGATTGTTCATTGCAGCTCAATTCATAATAGTCAAGTCATGGAAGAAGCCCCAGTGCCCATTGACCCATGAATGGATTAATAAATTGTGGTATATATTGGGCAGCACCTGTGGCTCAGGGAGTATGGCCAGCCCCATAAACCAAAAGTGGCAAGTTCAAACCCGGCCCTGGCCACACTGCAACAAAAAATAGCTGGGCACTGTGATGGTCACCTGTAGTCCCGGCTACTCAGGAGGCTGAGGCAAGAGAATCACTTAAGCCCAAGAGCTGGAGGTTTCTGGGAGCTATAATGCCATGGCACTCTACCGAGGGCAACTAAATGAGACTCTGAAAAAAAATAAAAATAAAAATAAAAATAAATTGTGGTATGTGTACACCATGGAATACTATGAAGCCTTATAAAAAGATGGACACGTTACCCCTTTTACATTTATATGGATGGAGCTGGAACATATCCTACTTAGTAAAATATCTCAAGAATGGAAGAAAAAATATCCAACGTACTCAGTACCTTTATGAAAGCAATTTGCAATCACTCACACTTTCCTATGAAGAATAGATCACAACTATTCTTTACAAGATGAAAGAGGAAGTGACCAGAAAGGAGTGGAGAGGTCAGATCAAGGGAGGGTGAATGGTGGGATCACATCAATGGTGCATAATTTAAGGGTACATGTCAGAGCTATTATTATAGAGTATAAATGTCTTAACACAATAACTAAGTAAACAAAATGAGGTATATATCAACCAGCATGTTGTAAGCATTTCTAATTCTATATGAAATCAGCACATTGTACCCCATAAATTCATTAATGTGTACATAATCTATGTGTTTATGATTTAATAAAAAAATAAAATATAAACCCACATATTTTAAAGAATATTTAAAATTATTTTTCCAGAATTATATTTTCCAGATTTTGATCTTTGGGATTTCAACATTTAGGATTATGACATTGGGATTGTTATCTTCCAGAATTATGATCAGCTCCCATCTGAAAGGTTTGAAAACTGAAGTTTACTATTCTAAACAAGTTATTGCAGTGTCCCCAGGCATTAACTTAAGAAGTATCTTAACTGAATCATCTGTACTATTTAGGAATAATTTAGTTGCCCCATCATGCTTGAAATTTTGTTCCTGGCGTTAGATTCCAGAATTATGCATTTTTATGAAATTTTACCTGTGAAAGAGTCAGCCTGCTAGTCGTGATCTTGCCTTGATTGACTTCCACTAAGCTTTTCAGATGTTGTTTGCCTTCCTGGGTCTTCACCTGGTCCCATTCTCTTCTAATACTCTGCTTGGAGATGTGGCCAAATGACTCATTCAATTTATGTTCATTCATTCAGGTAATCTTTCTAACAAAGTGTTATTGAATGTGAGCAATCAATATTATTCAGATAAGGACACAGGCTATGATGAAAATAAAATGAAGTGAGAAACAAACAAGTGACTTCCCTAAGGAGGTGATATTTTAAACTAAGATATGAATTCCAGGAGGAATGAGCCATCTGAACATCTGCAGGAAGAAAACTTTAGAAAGAGGGACAGCAGGACCAGTAAGGGGAAGGTCCGTGTGGTTGGAACAAGCTTGGCATGTATGAGAGGCAGAAAGCAAACAAGTGATGTTAGAGTACATTAAAAGGTTGAGAGACGGAGTCTGAGAAATAGAAGTAGCTAGAGTACCTTTCATATTATGGAAAAGAAGGTTAGACTTTACAATAAATGCAGTCGAGGTCTATTGTCAATAAAAGAAGTGATACCATTGTCTGATGCTTTAAAGTGTGGGAGTTTTCACCCTCCTTGTTGTAATCTTCACCATAACCATTCGCTACTAATTCTGCTGTTACCAACATATCCATAACAGAGATAACTTGAGTTTTCCAATCGTGCATACCTCTCTAGTCTCCATTTTAATTTCATGGAACTTCAGTACTGGGTTCCACTTTCACTCAAGTTCAGGAAACCCTTTCTCCTGGAATCCAGATTCTAGTTTTGCCAGTTGGCTAGACAAGCACTTAATTCTTCAACCATTCTTAGTCTTTGCTAATTTCTTTTTCAACACTACTATAAGGGGCTACATGGAATTTACCAACAATGCCAATTAAACTTTAACATCCTTTTTTCCCCCATTTGCTTAATATTCCTTTAGTTGAACAACCTCTACACAAAATCAAATTGTATGGAATGTATGATGTAAGATTTTTTTTCTTTTCTGAGTAGAAAGTGATTTAGGTCTTAGGTCTCAAGAAGTTGTATGAGCCTGCTATGAATATTTTCTGGAAATCAATTAACTGATTTCTAAGAAAAGCTTTTTGAAACCCTTAAGAGAACATAGGAGAAAAATTGGTCCATGGAAACCATTGAATTTTGAAATCAAACTATTACATCAGGAAACTGAGAATATGGAAGAAACAGAGCAATTCTTCTTCTGTATTCCTTCACATCCAAACGTACCCTGGGGGACGTTACCCTAGTCTACTAGAAGACATGAAACATAAATGTAACACAGTGTGGTAAGATGCTTAAAGTGAAGGTGAGCGTATGATGGACCAGTTTTGGGAAATGCTATGGATTCTTACAGTGGTTTGAGCAGGGATGAGAAAAGTAACTGCAGATGTATAAGGTTAGTTTGGAAACCATTAACTTATACTGACACCAACTAAGACCTTTCCCTGGAGCCTTAGGCATGAGTTGATCCAAGATGGTTTATTGCACTCATTGCTTTGAGAACAACGTACACACTTTCAAGCAACAAGCCTTTACCACTAATAACACTGGAGGATTCATAATGGTCCCAAACTAGTGTTCCAGGTTTTTAAAAAACTTGATTAAAAACGACTTCAATTTTCTAACCTCATACTTGAAAGATATTTTTCTAATGGCCACTGGCTAGGACCTTTCCACCATCGCATTGATAACTATCTTACAAACTTAAGGTTAGTAATTCTTATTTGCTTAACATTCATTTTCTATCAGTTTCAAAATACCATATTAAAAAGCACTACTACTATGTATAGAATTCAGGGAGCTATGGGATGGAATCAGGAGCAGCATTCAAGTCTTACATTAACTTAAATGGTACAGTACAGACTGAGGCAATTTTGGTCATGTTAACCCAGATACATCTCATTTGTTAAGAAAAATCTATTGAAGCAAGTTTATTCAGTTCTGAAAAATGATGGCATTTGGAGAAATTTTGGAGAAACAACAGCTGCACAAATTTCCAAGCAAAACCCAATTTGAAAAATTTGTTTGCCAAATCCCAGTAAAGCTGTGGATTTCACCACATGCACCAAACATATCTATATGGTAGTTTCGGCACTTCTCTTTTAAAGAAATTATTTTACGCCCATTATACCATGCATCATGTTTTAAACACTGACATGTAACTCCCTAATAAGATAAAGCAATGACAGAAAAGTTTATCTCATTGAAAACAAGTTATACCATCACTCAGATTGTCTTCAGACATTATTGCACTTCATAATTTGCCAAAGCACTCAGGAGACAATCTGCAGTCTAGTTTAACAGACGAATAATAGTAGTAAGTAGACATGACCGTCCTAAAGTATTTATTAGGTATGAACTTTACAAACATTACCTACATTAGCGGTAACGGGGGAGCTGGAGAATACGGCTCCTCTCCAAGCTGCACCAATAGTGGAACTTACGGCCCTTTCCAAGGCCACGGCTCTTCCGGCCTGCAGATGTTAGTTACGCCTCTCCCTGTGCTTGTGCACTGGTTTGGTGACCCACTAGGATTTCTTCTGATAGCTTTATGGAATGGATCAATGAAAATAACCTTGAAAAATCTGTAGGTAGGATCTTCACCAACCCCGTAAGAATTCAGGACTCTCAGAGCCCCACCGTGGCGTCCAGCTCTCTCCTCCTCAACAGCCTGAAGGCTTCCAGCAAACTTCGGCTGGTGAACACCATGAGGCACGGGCTTGCCATAGGTTGCACCCTTAGGAGCTGGGCGTTTGCCACCACTCCAAAGAACGTGAGTCCTAAATATGGCATAACCTTGCTTAGCCTTGTGTCCTAGTCGGAGCGCTTTATCCGGGCAGGGGAGCCCTGGGGAGCCCAGAGAGCTGGTGGTACTTCTGGGAGCCAACCCGCACCAGCAAGCGCATCACAGCTCTGCTGCGTCCTCCACGGCCCCCGGGCGTACTGGTCCAGGCCAATCTTGGCGCACCTGCCACCAGACAAAAAGAGTTCAAACTTTAACATCATGAAGTCCATTTTGAACTTTTTAAGATTCAAGAGTAGTTGAGCAGGGCGAATGATACTGAATATCGCTCGAGCATTCACCTCACAACACGTAATTGTTTTGTAATTGTTCACAAACTGTAGTGCTCTCAGTAGCTAGTCTAGGCCCCAGGTTTCACACCTGTCTACGACAACTCTTACTAAACCTTCTGTAGAAGATGCGTCACTTTAACAATATCTCTCCCTCTCACTCCTTCCCTCCCAAAGTAAATAAGCTACTTGTACTACCAGCAAGACCACCTTTGTTTCCATGAAACTTCTCTGCAGAGAAAAGGCAATAAACACAAACAAAAAGACACTTTGAACAGACAAGGACAGAAGGGATAAACACTGAACTGAATGGACGCCCCTTATGCTTTAAGAATCGAGCTAGATCTTTACTTTGGTCTGTAGCAATACTGTTTTTCCCCCAGATTAATGTAAGAACACATACAATTAGGTTACGTTCTTGGCGTCTGTTAGGTGAAGTCCAAGATCCAATAGCCTTGCACCCAGGAGGTTGTGCCATATACCCCTACATTGTACCCGGTAGGTGAGAGCTTGCCATCCCCCACTCCCTCCATCCTCCCCCTTCTTCCATTTAAATGTGTTTTTCTCTCATGTGGGTATACAGTTATTCATCCACTAGTTTCAAATTGGGGACTTTGGATGCTTGCTTTTCCATTTTTGTGACACTTTACTTAGGAGGATGTTCTCCAAATCCTATTTTGAACGTCTCATAGACAACAAGCAATAATTTATTTAAAATTTTAGTTTAAAAAATCCAACTGAATATGAAACTTTATTCTTTTGAGGATTATACAAACTGTAGTAGAAAAGGGTGTAGTAGAACTTTCACCCATGTATATTTCCTTCTTTCCTTTTTGTGAAACATGGCCTCACTCTGTTGCCTTGAATAAAGCACAGTAGCATCATCATAGTTCATTACAACCTTAAACTCCAGGGCTCAAGCGATCTACCTGCTTCAGCCTCCTTATTAGCTAGGACAACAAGAGTATGTCACCACTCCCAGATCATTTTTCTTTTGCTTATAGAGATGTTGCTCTGGCTGGTTTCAAAATCCATGGGCTCAAGCGATCCTCCCACCTTGGCCTACAAAAGTTAGGATTATAGGCATAAACTACTGTGCCCAGGCCCTGCATATTTCTTTATTATCTATCCTATGTGTAATGCCCCTTGATTTTAGAGTGTTACACAGAGTAGAATACAAGATTCTATCAATGGAAACTAAATTGGAACTTCAGCATTGTAAACGCATTGTGGTAATTTAAAAAATAGTTATCTTAATTAAGTTGTAATTAAGATATATATCTAAGTTCCTCAATTTTTATGAAAGCCAAAATAATTATGTGAAGCAAAGACACTAGCAATAACAACAAAATTGCCTCTGCCCTAAGGATTTGGTGATGTTGCATATAACTGAATGCTAATCATATTTTATTTGTGATTTTTATGATAACATCCAAATCTACTTTTTTACTTTACAACTATTATCAGAAAGAAATATTTAAATGACTCATTTAATTCATTCCAAATAAAAAGTATGTAACTGTTTAACTAAACTGCTAGAAGTTTACTTTTAGTAATTTGATCAGGAATTTGTGCAGTATCTAGATCTAAAAAATTGGCTTTTGTAAGCAATACTCTCCCTCCACTTCTCAAAAATACATAATCACCTTGGATTAGAAAGGTAATAAGCAGGAAGCTAGCAGAGGAAAGGGCACAACCCACTTCACATTTTTCTTTGGCGATGTAACATTGATTAAAAAATAACACTGCATCCAAGTGCAATTATGTAATCAAAAAGATTTACTAAGAGCAAAGGACCATAACTATTTTAACCCTAAGCTTATCTGTAGCCTCCCTTCTTATTAACAAAAATGAAAAAAGAAGGTTTTAACCACACAGTACAGAAATTTCACAGTACACTATGAAAATACAATTGATCAAAAGACAAATGTAAACATTGATTATAAATATGTGAAGCTAATATTATCTCGGAGGAGAGGGAAGTGGCGGCAGGAAACTTAAAAACGTTCTAAGATTGTTCAAATTTCTTCAGTCACTTCCAAAGCCTTTTCTGTGGGCCTAACAAGTGATTTCATATCATCAAAGATAAAGTGGTATATACAAAGGAGATTGTGGAAAAATTGTTATGATATACAGTTTAAGAACTCAAGCTCTTGAATGAGACAGTCCTTCATTTTACTCTTTGCTCTGTTTCTTATTAGCCATATCATTTAGGTCAAGTTTTTCATTCTAAGACTCAGTTTCCTCATGGTTAAAATGGGAATTATAAGAGTAATTCCACATAGGGCTATTGGAAGGCTAAGTGAGATGATGTCTATAACATACCAAGTACAGCCGCTTAATTTCTGGTCAGTACCAAACAGGTGGTTATTTCATGCATTTAACAGGTACTAGCTCTGCGTAGTATGCCAGGCATTCTGCTGGCTTGTAGGAATACAACAGGAGCAAGAATGTATTCATGGAATTCATAGTTTAGTAAGAAAAGAAAGAAAATTGATCAATTCATTACAAGAAAGTGCTGTGGGAGTATGGGAGCTCACTGCCATTCAGGAAGAAGGTGAGGGAGGGAGGTAAGCCAGGGAAGGCTGCTTGGACAAGATGATCTTTATGGGGAGACCAACTGCAAGACTGGACAGGGGTTAGTCAAGGAACAATGAGGCAGCAGTGTATTCTAGATAGAGGAAGTGGCATATGAAAATGGCTTTAACCTTTTCCAGAGATTCATATGAGCATAACGGATAGTCTAAGGTGAATAATACAAAAGGTATCAGAAAAACTCAATCCTATCCATGCTTTTTTCTCTTAACTCCCTCTCAACATGTTTAAACTTGCTGAATATTGCTATGACCATTTCAATTGGCTTAAATAAAGGTGAATTTGATCTGGATGTGATAAAAATATATTTGTCAATTGTTTCTAGCCTTTTTTTTTTTTTTTACAATAAAGAGTTTAAATTAGAACTATACAGTGTTTACCACAGAGCCCAAATAGTCTCTCATTGTCTGACAAGATACTAAAAGCTTTCGCCCTGGGTAGAGTGCTGTGGCATCACAGCTCACGGCAACCTCCAACTCCTGTGCTTAAGCGATTCTCCTGCCCCAGGCTCCCAAGTAGCTGGGAGGACAGGTGCCACCACAACGCTGGCTATTTTTTTGTTGTAGTTGTCGTTGTTTGGCGGGCCCGGGCTGGATTTGAACCCGCCAGCTCTGGTGTATGTGGCTGGCGCCTTAGCGCCACAGGTGCTGAGCCCTTTTTGTTAATTCTTAATAATAACTTTTCTCTCACGCACTCCATATTCTCTGCTAAGTTATTCCTACTAGACAAATTCTTATCAGAAGAAAAAGTTGGGCTTCTAAGGAGTCTGATTTAATGAAAATCTATATTAGTAGTTAAAATCCATTTTATCAAATCATATAATAAAATACTGATTCCAATTAGAATTAATCCTCATCGAATTTCTTCTTATAAAATGAACAATTTTCTACTTTCTCTTAATAAACAAAATTAGTTGCTAGCTGCTAGACTGATCAATTTTTTGCAAAATAACCTTTCTCATTCTTTAAGTGCACAGAAACAATTTTATCACGATGAGTAACAAAATAAGTAAAATTAGTTCTCAGCATTGCAAGGCATTTTTACTTAATTATACCCAGAATACAAACATTCAAACAGCAATGAGTCTCTGTTATTCAGGAATAACATTTTTGGCTTTCTGATTTATGGGTGACTGAAATGTTTCTATTAAATAATTCAATCTAAGAGGAAGTGAACATTTTGCATTACATTATATTTCTCCTTTTATAGGAAATCATACTCTTAAAATTCTTTCCCCTTTAATCCTTTTAAAGTCTGCATAACACAGGGATTTGCACACCTCAGTTTGAAGACTGATCAAAAAGTATATTACAGGAGGGAAGAATTGAAGAAAACTAAAACTTTATTTGTACCCTACCAAGTTCAGATTCATCTGAATAGAAATACATGAATGGATGATGGATAATTAGATAGATGTATGTATATGTAAACATGTGATCATCTGATAGATTCCTTTTTTAACATATAACTGCCTTGTAATTTCAATATGTTTGTGTTTGTGGCTTTTTTAGACCAAGATAGAATACAGGAAGATTGTGTCCAGTAGTGAAAGGTTGTATTTCTCAGGCTAGGGTCCACAGCCCCTTAGTGATACACAGATAAATTCTCAATAGTCTGCAAGTTCTTAGATATGAGAACTCCTGCCTAATGGACTGAGTCAGTAACTTTTCAGGTGATCCGAGACAGGCTCACATGGGTCAAATCAGTTTCTCCACCTATTAATTGTGGATACTTAGCAAAGTACTTTCCCTATAAAAGGAGAAATATAATGTAATGCAAACATGCAATTTTTAACTTATAGGAGGAACTCAAATAAGTGAGTGGTGTTTATATTTAAATACTCTCAATACGATCAACATACTTATGAAAGCTTATTTTTTGGCCTGTATAACTACAAAAATGAAAAATAAAAATGGAACTGAGGCCAACCTCACTGCATGCTCATGTGTACATACCTGAATTAATTGGATATTTTGATTATCATTTCTAGTAAAAGAATATATCTACAGTTATATTTAATTTAAAATTTAAAAATTGCTTATATTGTTTTTATGAATTATGTTATCAGATTGAAATCATAGGTAAGTAAATTTTAAAACTATAATTATGGAAAAATTTTAATAAATCGAATTCAATTTACACTCATAATTTGTCTAATTCTCTTACTTCTGCACAATCACCAGTTTGCTGCAAAGAAAATGTTAACCCCGGGGGATGAGCTACAGTGGTGGCTTCTTGTAATGTCTGGGAATGACCCTTCTTGAGGCCTTCTCTTTTGAATTTGGTGAGCATGTCCCCTCTTTTAAAGTAAAGATGTGAAATGCCATGTTGCTTTTACATGGGGCAATAATTCACAACTTGGGTAAATCCCATGTTCCCTATTCTCTGGAGTTCTGCTTACGCGGATTTGAGGATAAGAGGGAGGATGGTAATGGGGAGTGGTTGAGCTGTTTGCCTTCTTGGTGATCAACCATCCAGAAGATCACAGCCTCTCAGGCATTCTTTAGAATGTGAGGAATTGATGGCTCTTTGTTTCTCAGTCTTGAATGTTTAGTTGTTGAGGAAAATTACTACTCAATACACACATAGAGAATAAATCACGCATTTTACAAATTGTATAGCGAGTTATGGTAAAACCTCAGAATAAATATAACCTCAGCTCCAGGAGGCTACAAACTCTAACATGAAGTTCTATGACCAGTAAACTCTCCAACCGTTATGTGCCATCTAAATTCAAGGCAACTTGTGCACTGGGGATTACATCAGCACCATTTAAAAATTCCATACTGTGGTGGCTCATGCCTGTAATCCTGGGAGGTAGAGGTGAGTAGACTGCCTCAGCTCATGAGTTCAAGAGCAGCCTGAGCCAGAGAGAGACCTCCTCTCTAAAAATAGCCAGGCATTGTGGCAGGTGCCTATGGTCCCAGCTATTTGGGAGGCTGAGGCAAGAGAATTGCTTGAGCCCAAGAGTTTGAGACTGCTGTGAGCTATGACGTCACAGAACTCTCCCAAGGGTGACACAGTGAAACTCTGTCTCAAAAAAAAAAACAAAAAAAAAAAAAAAAAAGGCTATACTGCTCTTCTTAAAACTAATTTCATAGCGTTCATTTATGAATAAAAAATATCTATTTCTAAATTATCTGTCATTTTACTTCAAAATTTCAGAAAGAATCATGAAGTAAAATTAAGATATTACAATGAGATTAAATTAAGAACACCTTTTAGTAGCAGTACTAATTCTTTAAATATCATAATCATCTCATTGTAATTATATTTATATGAAGTATTAAACAGTCTGTATGAAAAGATCATTGACACAGTATCCACATATTTTCTAAAAAGCCTTATTGAAAAACATCACTTCTTTCTTGTTTGTTTTTGCTCATTGTCTAATTTACGACTGATTTAATCAAGTGAACACCATTGAGTGCTGAAAATAATGACTCCAAGTATATGAAAACCAAAGTTTTAGAGATCTTAGTCACCTACAGTATAGACTAGTATTTATACACATACACACATATGCATGTGTGAGCATGGATGTGTGATTATGTGTGTGTGTATATATATATAATCAATACAATATTCAGTCTAAGAAATATCAAGAAGAACAAAATCATAGAGAACAGTTGGCACTACATAAATAAACCTAGAGATTTCCCAACAGAATTCTTACTAATCTTGCTGTTGTTAACATACATGAAATTACCCTCTCAGGGTCCTATTTAGAACTAATTCTAGACTCACATGTAGAAAGACAGCAAGTCTTAATGTTTATGTGTGACTTTTTGTCCATATGTAAAAATGACTAAATACAGTAATCATTCAAAGAATGTACAACTGTAATCTGAAATCCAAAATTCTTCAAAATCTTAAACTTTTTGAGTGAAAACGTGGCACCATAAGTGGAACATTTTATTTATTTTTTTTTAATTTTGTTTGCATTTTTAAAATAATTTTATTAAATAATAATTGTGTACATTGGTGCAATCATAGGGCAGAATGTGCTTCATATACAACCAGAAACATTTTGATCGTACTGTGAGAGATAGCCCTCATAGCATTTTCTTAATCACTCTATAAAGACATTGATACTCTACATTTAATAAGTTTCACCAGTACCCTACTAAGATGCACCGTAGGTGTGATCCCACCAATTGCCCTCCCTCCACCCATCCTCCCCCCCTACCCGCCAACAGGCTAAGTTTTGACATGAGATCACTTTGCTGAACTGTGATCCTTCGATGAGCCTATCCCTATTGTACAGATGAGAAAATTGAGGATTACAGAGGTGAAGTGACACACCCCAAATCAAATAGCCAGTAAAGGGCAGCATGGAATTCAAACCCAGATGGGGGTCTTGCACCCCGTAAGTCCAAACCACTGTGCCCCAGGCAACATCAACCCCTCGGTCTGCTACTACTTGAGCAGTTAATTGATCTCTGCCCTTGACCTGGGCCCTCAGATGCGGGCCACACGGCCAAGCCCACTGCCTGGCACATGGTGGGCAGCCCATCATTCTCCATTGATGAACTGTGGCTTATTTTATTTATCCACTTGGCAAATTAAAAGCCCATTCCCTGTGATGGAGCCACTGAACCTGTGCTTTACTGCATGGGGAAAAGCCCTCTAGGCGAGACCAAAAGTCCAATTCCTTGTTTAGGCCACTTGCACAGTTCAAAAGGTCTTGGCTGCCTGAGCTTTGGACGACATTCCCAATCACCAACTTTTGCTGAGGAATATGGAGGTGAAGATAAGGGGGTGAGAATGACCCTGCCCCCAAATCCAGAGAGACCAACAAGGCATGTCTTCAGTCCCATTTGGAGTCAGGAGGCATATTCTGCTGGAATGTGCTTCAGATCATTCATCTCCTGCTCAAAAACATCCAAGGGCTCCCTTCTGTCCTCCTATACAATCCCCTTGGCTACTTAGAACTGAACCCCAAATGTCCTGTCCAGTCTCATCCCCTGCCCCTGCTCCAAACATTCTCTATCCTCCTTTTTTGACCTATGCACATGCTCTTCCACCTTCCCATCCAGACAGCTGACCCAAAGCTCTTGCAGCCCACCATGGCCATTCCTTCCCTAGACTTGGTTGCTGCACATGCTGATGGACTTATCAATTGTACCAGGCAAAGTGGGACACATAGTTATTTACTTGACAAATATTTACTGAGTACCTACTATGTGCCAAACACCAGGAACCAGAAGAAGGAGGGGCAGAATCTGGGATTCTGTGCTCAGCAGATGTACCCTTTAAGACTGGGGTGCTCCAGCATCTTGGGGTCTGGCTGGCACATAATAGTTATTGGAGGTGAGCTGACTGGTCCCCAGCAGTTATGTTCTTCCCAGGCATGGGGAGCTGGCCTCTTTTTGTCTTCTTTGGAACCATCCTTAGCCGAGCAAGTGTATGTGGCCCAGGAGAATGGGCAAGTACCTGAGAAGCCATGCTGCATGACCTCAGGGCCATCATTTCCCCCTCTGAGTTGCAGAGAAGTTTAAAAAGTGAGGAAATGGTGGCAACCTCAAGGGCACAGATGCCAAATGAGATTTCCCACATGATAGCTCCTGGTACTCAGCTAAAGACCAATAAATGCTCACTTCCTTTCCCATTCTCTTTTTCTCACATTTTGGGAACACTCATATAATCCATCATGGGAATACTGCAAGTGAGGTATAAGCAAGGACTAGAATTCACAATCAGTCCCCCAGTCACCTCTGGTAAGTACCCACACTCATAGACCCTAGTAACATCTGCTGGCCTAAACACCCTATTGTATTACCTGTCAGATCTTTTCTTTCTCTAGGTACCAAAATAATGCATGCTCATAATACAACATTTGGGAATAACAGAAAATCCCAAAGAATACATTTTAAAATAAGTCATCACCCAAAGACAATATCCTTGCATAGCCCTGTCCAGAATTTTCTGAGTCACTTTTCTGCATCATCATCTTTAATGGCTGAAGAATGTTCCACTCTTTGAATGCAGCATCATTCAATTAACCAATCCCCAAGTGTTGGGACTATTACGTTGCTCATTATTTTTTCACTGCTATAATCAATAATATGATAAACATCTTTCTGACTATCCCTAGAAGAGAAATTCCTAAGTATCGAATCACCAGGTCAAATGTAGCACATCTTTAAGGCTCTGCCATGTGATGATCAAACCAGTCTTGGAACAGGCTGCCCAAGCTCCAGGCCCACAGGGTAGGGATGGAGTCAGTCCCTGCTTAGGGCGGCTCTTATGTTTTTGCCTTGAAAGGTCACCTAACATGCTCAGAGGCGGAGCACTCTTAACAAGTTCTTCCTGAGATCCAAGAATAGAAGTGGTCATCTGAGCACACTCTCAGCTGCTTACTAGTTTTCTTTCTTTCTTTTTTTCATAGTAGAGATCAGGTCTTGCTATGTTGTTCAGACTTTTATTAATTTTTATGTGAAAACATTTAGGGGGTACAAAGGTTTTTATTACATGGGTACCCTGTATAATGTTTAAGTCAGGGCTTTTGGTGTTCTCATTACCAGAATGGTATTCACCACCCAATAGTAAGTTTTTATCCCTCCCATACACACCTTTCCCCTTCTTGGTCCTTCTATCTCTTTGTGCCTGTGTGTGCCCATTGTGTAGCTCCCACTTATTAGTGAGAACATGTTTTTCCATTCCTAAGATACTTCACTCAGGATAATGGTCTTCAGTTCTATCCCATGTTCATGGATCTTAGCAAGTGTATCTGATGATTGCTACGAAAGACATCATCCCATTCTTTTTTATGGCTGAGTAGTACTCCATGGCATATACACACCACATTTTTCTTTATCTACTTACAAAGTGATGGGCACTCTGGTAAATGGCCACATTCTTTGCAATCATGAACTTGACTGCAATACACATTTGTATTACCTGTCAGATCTTTTCTTTTTTTCCTTTGGGTAGATACCCAGCAGTGGGAGTGCTGAACTGAACGGTAGTCTATGTGCATTTCTTTGAAGAATCGCCACACTGTTTTTTGTAGAGATTATACAAATTTGCAGTCCCATCAACAGTGTATAAGCACTCTTGTCTCTCTGCATTCACACCAGCATTTATTGTTTTTTTTTTACTTTTTAATAATGGCCATTCTGATAGGGGTAAGATGGTATCTCACTGCAGTTTTAATTTGCAATTCCTGATGATTAGAGATGTGGATCATTTTTTCATATGTTTGCTGGCCATTTGTCTTCTTTTGAATAGCTTCTGGTCATGTCTTTTGTATACTTTTTTCCTTGCTAATTTGAGTTCTTTAAATAATTAAAATTAAGTAATATTAAGAAATCAGTTCCTCAGTGGCATTAACTATGTTTCAAGGTCTCTGTAGCTACCTTCCTATGGCTACTGTACTGAACAGAACAGGTAAGTTCAATCACTGCGGAAAGTTCTAGTGGACAGCACTGCTAGAGAACTTCTCACAATATAATAATTATTAGTGACCAGGTTCTTTTTTGTATTCACTGGACAAGCATTGTTTCCAAAGCCAGAATGCCTGGATTTGAATCCAGGCTTTACCACATAGTAGCTGTGTGAGCTTTGGTAACTTACTTAACCTCTCTGGGCCTCTACTTAACAAAGTAAACATTAACTCTTACATTGAATGCCTCTACTATTTAACGCAGACCATCAAATTTGGAGTAACAGAATTCATCTTTAATGTGGCTTAAGAAAGCAAGCTACTTACCAACACTTTCTCCATTTAGTATCCTGATAAACTCGTGTGCATTACAAGATATTTATGCTTCTACCAGACCAGCTTAGCTCTCAGGGCCATGGGGCCTCAAGATCAAGTACAATAAAGACCTGAGACTCTTCTAGAACTTTCTAAAGATCAGACTGTTTTATTGGCTTTAAGGTGGGAAGCTCTTCCAACTCAGTTTTGCCTTACGGGCTGCTATGAAACCCCTTACTGACTGCAGGCAAGTAGATTTCTACCAGGCAGTCTGAAAATACAAAAGGAAGTTAAAAGGCAAACAGAAGAAGTGTGTCCAAATTACTCTTCCTTTATCAATGTCCCCAGTCCATACTCAGTTTTGTCATTTGTCAAATGATGTTAATCGAGTTCTATAATATACACCTGGAAGGACCCCTGAGTCCATTCAGTCAGCTCTTCTCTTTCAGATGAGGAAATGGCCCAGACAGGGCTCTTAGCTTTCATGGGCGTGGAAAGCAGTGCTGGGGAGATGGGCACCCAGGCTCTGGGCTCCTTGCCCAGTGCTCCTGGCAGCCACCAACATTCTACCTGTCCCATCTTCTTCACCATGCTTCAGGAGGCTCTGAGGAGGAAATGTACATAAAAATTCTCCAAAAAGGAAAAAACCTTAAGAACATGGCATGTTTAAAAACTACTTGCTTACACTAGCTCACCAAGCCCCAAACCTACTAGTGGATGAAAACTCTGGGATCTTGGTTGCAGGCAAAGATGATGGCTCTCCAATGTCCATGCTGGGGAGACCAGGCTAACACACTCCTATAAGAGCTATGTTAAAACAAGCCATAACACATATTCTGAAATTTAAACTGTGCACACCCTGAACTCGGTAACTCTAATTCAAAAAATTTATCTCAAGGAAATCATCAGATACACTTGCCAAGATCCACGAAAATGGACACCTCCCTACAGGATTAGTTATCATTGCGAAATACTGCAAATGACCTAAACATTCAGCAGATGGAATTGGTGGAATTCAGTGTCCACACAATGGATAAACACAGGCAAGGTGAACGACATTCAGAAAGGATATTTACTGTCCCAGAAAGATGTTTGCCATGTATTAGCAAATATTAAAAATAATTACGATGGTAACAAAGCAATGTGTGTTGTGATACCTGTGCCATAAAAATAAACACATAAAATGTGAGTATAAGCAAAGAAAAACATCTGGCAGATTTCCATGCCAAACTGTTAACAGTGATGCTGTCTGGTGGTGAGATAATAGTTTGTCTCTTTATTGATACTTAGTTTATTTAGTAACGCACTTGTAATTTTATATCCCAATATAATTAGATGATAAAATTGATTAAATCATCCTTCCCAGTACTATAATATTATACACATTATGAATGAAGCATAAATCAGAAAGGGGCTCTTTATTTGTCAGTCTACACCAGAGCTTAGCAAACTTTTTTTTACAAAGGGCCAGATAGTGAATCTTTTAGGCTTTGAGGGCCATAACATCTCTGAATTACTCAACTTTGCCATTGTTAACTTGAAAGCAGTTCAGACTAATAGGTAAGCGAATGCACACTGTGTTCTAATAAAACTTTATTTACAAGCAGGCAGCGGGCTAGATTTGGCCCTCAGGCAGTATTTTGTTGATCCTTGATCTCTGGGGAGCTTTTTGATTCATGACTGTACCCAGCTAGCACTTAGAAAATGCTTGACATCTGGCAGTTGTTGGAAATATTTGTTGGAGGAATATGTTTCTTGAATTTTTTTATAGCAAGTAGGTGTGAGCTTCTTAACCAGAAAAGGCAATATAGTCATAGAAGGTTGGGGAAAAGAGAAAATATTATGTCTGCATGTCTTTGGGGGTGTTTGATACATCCACCTCAGAACCCTGAGTCAGGCCCATGTCAGCGGCACACAGCTGACAGAGCAATTCTGAGAAATTCCAAAACTCTGCCTCATAACCTCTGCAACTATATACTCCCGGCCGTGCAGGGAGCTCTGTGGTTATGGGGCCCAGGCTGGCATGGGGGATACCTGCCCTGTCAGTGCCACTGAGGGCCTGCAGGGCCTCACCTGCCCGTGTCCAGGTTGGACCTGCAACAATAACACCAGCAATAACAAGGAGGGCTGACTCTACGGAGCGCAGACAACATGCCCGTCACTGTGCCGGGGAAAGCTACCAGCAAATGTGAAGGAGGAACCCTCATGGACCCATTTTACCGAGGAGGAGACCAACACCCAGACAAGCAATTCAACATGCCCGAGGTTACATAGTTTGAAAGTAGTGGAGCTGGGATTTGAATCTGGGTCTGCCTGACACCCACAACTGTGCTCTCCAAAGCTGCCATGTGCTCTTGACTCCAGCTTGACACGGAGCTTTTCTAGGCCCACAACCCCCATTTTACAGAGAAGAAAACTAAAGGCCAGGCAGAGGAAAGAAGCCCAGTCAGGCCTAGAACCCAGTATCTTGACTCTCGGTTAGCTCAGTCCACCCCTAAGTGTGCCTACAGGTGGGGGTCTCAGGCCAGGAGGAAGAGAAAGGGAAGGGGTGGGAGTCGAGATGGGCCAAATCCCCCAATTCGTCTCATGCCCACCCTGCACTCCTGGCTTCCAGGATGATCTTTTAAAAGGTCCAGCATGTCCTTCACACATATCATCTGAACAGCTCTCTTCTGTCATCCTGAAAACAAAGCCTGGATCCTCCCTGTAGCCCCTGAGACCTGCTGGCCCAGCCCTGGCTCCTGCCTCTTCATCTCACCTTCACTCCCTCGGCCTTCTGTTCCAGCCACGCTGAGCTCTGCATGCACGGGGCATCAGCACAGGCCTATCTGAGCCATTGGCTCTGCCCACAATGCCCCCTTCACCTGGCCAAGGGGTACTCCTCCTTCCGACTGTACAGTGATATCAGCTCCTCCCAGACCCTTCCCTGACCTCCCAGGCTAGGCGTGAGTCCTCTTCTCCAGAGCCCTGACCTCAATGTGTGCTCTAAAACCACTCCTATGATAGGTTGACTGCGTGTCCCTCTCAGCACAAAGTATCCACGAGGGGGAGCTGTGTCTTGTCCCCATAGGATTCTCAGTGCTTAGTTACAGTACCCAGCACATACTAAATGTTCAGTAAATAGGAGGGACAGAGGGAAGGAGGAGGGGGAGGAAAAGAGGGAAGAAAGGGATAAGAGAGATAAGAAAGAAGGAAAAAGTTTGGAAGGGAGGACTAGAGGGGCGAGGGGTGGTAAGGTAAGGCGGTCAGACTAGAAGGAAGTGGATGCCGCTGGGCTAGGCAGAGCCCTTGGGACCTTCTCTCAAAGCTGCCAGCAAAAACTCTCATAGTAGGCTTGGCGCCTGTAGCTCAGCGGCTAGGGCGCCTTCCATATGCACTGGAGCTGGCGGGTTCAAACCCAGCCTGGGCCTGCCAAACAACAATGACAACTACAACCAAAATTAGCCAGGTGTTGTGGTGGGCACCTGTAGTCCCAGCTACTTGGGAGGCCGAAGCAAGAGAATCCCTTAAGCCCAAGAGTTTGAGGTTGCTGTGAACTGTGACACCACAGCACTCTACGGAGGGTAACACAGCAAGACTCTGTCTTAAAAAAAAAAAAAAAAAGCTCTCACAGTATCATAGCATCCCTGCCCACGGACTTGGGTCCCAGTGATGGACTTCCGGGCAGACCACAGCAGCACCTCCGATGACGGCAGAAGCCAGGCTCTGCCTCTACCCCATTCAATGGCAGGAGAAGGGGTGATGCTTCCCAGGGAAAGTTGATGGGACACCAGTCATAGGCCCTTCCCAATAGGCTCCAAGAGCAACAGTGCAAGTGTGGCCAGGTGCAGCCAGGTATGGACAAGTAAGGACAGGTGTGGCTAGATGTGGCCGGGTGTGGCGACACTGTGGTGGCTTGAGTAGGGGCATGGCTAGAGGTCTGGGCTGCTTGCCTGGCTACAGTCCATTCAGGACATGTGTGCACTCCCTTAATGGGCAGGGAGGCCTCAGGGTCATCTCTGAGGTTGGTGGTGAGCTTGGTGTAGAGGAGAGAGGGTTGAGGGGGGGAGATAGACAGACAGGCAAACAGAGGCAGAGTAAGACAGTCACCGAGAAAAACACAGACATGGCACACAGGCAAGGGTAACAGACAGGTGTACAGGGCGTTGTGTCCAGGCCTCTGAACAAGGGGGCTCAACAGGTCCACCTGAGCTGTGGCTCTGTCCACAGGGGCACACCTGTGTTTATGTGGCTAGGTTCCACCCCGACTCATAATGGTGAGCATGGGTGCCAGTCTCAGCTCTGGGTCCATTCCCGGGGTGACCTGAGCCCCAGTGAGTGGAGGCCTCAATGGCCCTTTACAGCTATATGGCCAACCTCTGACCAAAGGCTCACATCCAGTGATGACAAAACCCACCTGCACAATCTGTTATTTCCTAGTGAAAAGGGTTTGGCTCATGACCCTTTAAATGAACGTATACTCAGATTGTTCACACCATTGGCGGTGTGCCCACCTAAATAATGATAAAATGGTATCCATTCCTTGGTGCTTGAATAAAACCAGTTTTTATAAACACTCTGTAGGTAAGCCGAAGGCCTCTGATGCTTAGCAAACTAAATCACAAACTTTTAGGCTGCAGATGCAACATTAACCTACCCCAATGTTCCAACACATTGGATTTGGGACAGGTTAGTGGTTCTGAACTAGGGCTCTTATGATTCAACAGATGGGGATGTACTTAGCTCTGCCATTTGCTACCTGTAACTCAACCTTTCTAAACCTTAATTTCCTCATCTGTAAAATGGGGATGGAGAAGATACTTAGAAGTGTTGGGAGGATTTTGTAAAATGTTTTGCAAGAGGTTGCACATGGTCAGTGGTAGACAGATGCAAGTTCACTTGATAGTGAGAATGTCTGCTGTTGAGTTCCCCAAACACATCATTTTGGCAAACACTGTAACAATGTGCTAAGAGGCTCTGGTGAGGTGGTCCCACCATTCAGCTACAACCCAGCGGAGCTGTCTAAACCAGATCCCTGAGTATCTCCCTTGACCTGGACTTTAGTTCAAGGGCACCGCGGGGAAGGTCCCACATCACAAAGTGACCCTGGGCCCCAGCTCTGCAGGGCAGATGAGTCATCTACCATGACGCACAGGCTGCAAAATGATGGCTCCGGCAGAGACATGCTGTCTCCAATGGACAAGTGTTACCCAAACTGACAGGAACACAAGTTTGCAGTTGGTCCTCAAGAGGTGTATTTGGTTTCCCAACAAGGCTCTGAGCGGGAGCTTCCTCAGAGGCTATAAACAGAAACAGCAACTGGGCTGGGAGGCCCAGGCTCAGGGTAGCCTCAGAGATAGGGTTCCCCCCAACCCAAGAAGCCTACCGGGCACTCTGGAGCCTGCTTTCTAGGTGTCAGAGGGGGGCAAGGAGGTGATAAGAATAATAAAAGCCACAAACACTTAAGAGGCACCAACCTTATGCCTGGCACCATGTCAAATTTCTCATACAGATCATCCAGTTTAATTCCCATAATAGATACTACTGAATATCCCCATTTCACAGATAAGGGAGCTGAGGCTCTGATAAGTTAAATAGAAACAACAACAACAGGGCAGCGCCTGTGGCTCAGTGAGTAGGGCGCCGGCCCCATATACCGAGGTGGCGGGTTCGAACCCGGCCCTAGCCAAACTGCAACAGAAAATAGCTGGGCATTGTGGTGGGCGTCTATAATCCTAGCTACTTGGGAGGCTGAGGCAAGAGAATCACCTAAGCCCAAGAGATGGAGGTTGCTATGAGCTATGACGCCAGGGCATTCTACCGAGGGCAACAAAGTGAGACTCTGTCTCTAAAAGAAAAAAAAAAGAAACAAATAAACAACAACAACAGACATTTATATGGTATTTACTGTATGCCAAGCTACCACATTCAGTACTAAGAACTAGGTACTGCTATTGCCCCCACTTTCCAGATGGGAAGACTGAGCACAGCCTGATTCAAACCTCTTGCCCCTCACTCTGCCAACACCTATTGCAATTTCACCCAGGAGATCCTCCTAGGCAATGCCAAGCTGGGAGCTGCTAGGAATGTGTCCTTAAAATGAAGCTCAGATAACAACCCCCGCAAGAAGCCTCCTCTTCTGGCTACCCTGTCCCTATGCCCAGGTGGGCCCTTGACATCCCCAACAAACTTTCACCCCAACACAGAAATTATTATGTTGAGCTAGGGTTACTGTTTGTCTATCTCTTTCAAACTGTGAGCTCCCGAAGGGCAGCAATGGGGGCTGTTCCCCCTCAACCCCCAGTGCCAGTTTAGAGATAGCCACAGGGGACAGAAAGTGACTGATACTGCAGAGATGAATGAATGCAGGAATAAATAAACCCATAAATGGCCCCCTGCTCCTTCTCTAATGGCTATGAACGGCACTGCTGCTTACCTAAATCATCCGATATTGCGCAGGACCATCTGTTTTTATATACAGCCTTACAGTTTAATTCCTGCTGCTTTTTAAAATAATGAAGTGCTTTTTATAAAACACCATGTGCAGTGTGCTGACAGCGAAACTAGGGTGGCCAGTGGGATACACTTAAGGTGCTAACAGGACAGACTGATCCCGAGGGAGGGAGAAATCCCCCAAATAATCAGAACTTTGGTGCAGAAGGAGGAGAGGAGCATAGAACCTTCTAGAAGTATTATGACACTCTTGCATGGGGACCAAAATATTTGATTTTCCTGTTCAGTCTAAAGTTCTATTAATAAAAGTTCTACAGTTCTAACATTAAGATGAGCCAAGGGAAAGGGAAATTTGGAGTTTTTAAAAATGTACTTAACCTAAATTACAGAACAATTATAACATGGAATACTACTTTATTGTTAGAAAGAATTGCTAACAAGAACAAGGGGGGTGTAAATGTACCGACATGAACAACCTCCAAGATACACTGTCCAGGGGGTGAAGCAAGGTGCAAAGTAACAGGTGGCATCAGTTGCCATTTATCTGTGAGGAGAAAAAATGTAAATATTTGAAAATGCAGGAAAAGTCCATTAATTCACGTCTTTAGGAGAGGGGCTTGAGTGACCGGGGAAGGGAAGAGGAGTCATATTTTTTATTCTAACTCCTTTTATATTTTGTAACATTTGCAGTTGGTAAAATAAAAAGTAAATTTAAATAATGTATAATGACACATAAATATATAATTTTTTTTTATGTTTCCCAGCATCTCCTCTTTGCTCCCACCCACCCCAACTTGGCTTCTCTTGGAGGGATTCTTAAAACAGCCTAAGCCAAATTTGACTTCTTTTTTTGAAACATCACATGTCAAAACATCTCAGTTTATTTCAGGCAAGGGCTCAACTTGTCAGGTGACAGAATTGCAGCCTGGAAGTGTAAGTGTCAACTAGTGAGAAGCAGGGAGCTGCTTCTGCCCTCTGACTGACACAGGATCCCAGATCCTCCAGACTGAGGCTCCAGAGCTCTCTCCCTGGCAGGACACGGCTGCCAGCTCAGCCATGATCTGTGGGCCCAATCACATTATAGCGTCCTGACATGGCTTCTCCACCCCGCTGCTGGCAGTTCATCTGGCAGAGAGATGCACGCAAACACAAATGCACATGTACACATACATGCACACACCGAAATACATACACACACACATGCACACACACGCAGACAGGTATCTTTATATATACACACAAATGCATGTGTGTGTATCACACAAAATCACAAACATACATTTACACATACAAATATATACACCGATGCACACACATACAAACAAGCAGTCAACACAAAAACACATAAATACATGCACACGTGAAGACAGCTCCATATACACAAAATATACACATGTAAACACAAATGCAGACACAGAAGTACACACATACACAAATATCCAAAACATACCATACACATAGACACACACACACAAAATCACATACAAAGTGATGGTCACAGCAGCACTGATTCTGGTAACAGCAAACACAACTCAACTGTTCTTCCCCGAGGGCATTTGATTCATAAACTACAGTTGGTTGGTGCAAGGGAATAATGAGCTGCAGCCATTAGAAACAATGACAAAATTTCATGGCTGCTATGGGAAGATGCAAAATTATTAGACACAAGTTTAGGAAGAGCAAGGAGCAGGGAACTGGGGCTTAAATCACCTTTCTTGGCATCTTGACGTCTATGGATTATTAAAGGTTTCTTATCCCAAGCTTACAAAGTCCTCCTGAGCCTCAAACAGAGGTCCATTGCTGCGTGTGACAAGGAGGCATGGAACATGATCTTAGCTTTGAAAAGTGGATCACAATTGGACAGGTGGGGACATCAGAGAAAGCACAGCAGGCAGAGGGGACAGCCTGGGGCAGGCCAATGCCATGTTTATTAAGAGCTCACTACTATGTTGTGGGTACCATGACAGGTACCGCAAGCCCCCCACCCACCTGCAGAGTAGGCATATGGCCCACCTCACCAAGCTGGGACCTCAAGGGACCCACAGTGGGGGCACAAGAAGAGGAGACCTTGGAGCACGAAGCATGAGTGAAGCTGCCCTTCTCCTGGAATCAGGGGTCCTGGTGAGGGGGTGTCATGCCTGAGAGCTCGAAGCTATCAGCTGGCATGGTGGCTCCTTTGTGAAAGAACTCCCAGTCCCACACCCAGCCCCACACGAAGGGGGAAAACCAGTTGGGCCGACATTCCACTGCCTGATGCGGAGCCAAGGGCTCTGTTTCCTTCTGGTGCCCAGCCCCACCTGTGGCTTTGTTCAAGACCCTGCCCAGGGCCCAGAGCGCAGCCTGTTCTAACTCATAACTGGCTCCACCCACCCTCTTTCCCAATCCACACCTGGGTAAGCCAGCGAACCCTGGCAAACACCCAGGTGGATGATATCTCCTTGGCCAACCCTTCCCAGTGCCCAAGGAGGGGCAGAATTACATCCATGGCTATTTTGTTGTGCATTGGTCAGAACAATCTTGTGAGCCCTTCCGAAGCCACAACTGTGAGCTCCAGGATGTAGGGAGTGGGTATCTTGAAGCTGGACTGTGAGCTGGCTGAAAAGCTTGGAAAATCAGGAGAGCCTAGAGGCCCATTCAGGCAGAGACAGGGCCTATGTCAAGACCCACAACAAAACAAAGGCCCCATGGGGAAGGAGCTGGGGCACATGAGGCTCTCAGGCATGCTGGCGAAGCCCTGCACATCCTTGGAGCCCAAGCTCACTGGTCAGACTCAGCAATCTGACTTAGTGTGTCTGAAAGGCTCACCACAGCAAGCATGTCCAGTGGCAGAAGGGCTGTTTCCCAAAATGGGGCAATATCCAGGGGCTGAGAATGTGGGCATGTCAGCTCACTGTGGGAGAGCAGGCACCCTGAACACATTGGTGTTCAGCAATGCACTTTACTGTGCCAGCCCCCAAAGGGGCCCACCTGTGAAGTGGCTTATACTGCCACAACTCTGCTGGGTTTAATCCCAAAGCCAGGGGTCAGGTCTATTTCTAACTCAGTACTATTCAGCATTTAGAAGGCAATGTGCAGAAACACTGTATATTGTAAGACACCTCTCCAGCCCAGCGGGGTCTAAGGCAGGGTTCCCAACAGTGGCACCATGGACACAGGGTAGGGACTGCCCTGTGCACTGGCTACTATTTTAAAGCCACCAACATGAGCAGCAACCCAATCCCACAATCATGATAACTGAAAACACCTGCTGACATAGCCAAATGTCAACTGGGGAGCAAAGTCACCCCTAGTCGAGAACTACTAGTCTAGTTCATGCATTCTCAGTAAAGGGGACAAAAAATTGGTTCTGGCGGGGAGGGGTGTATATGAAAAAAATCTTATCCTTCAATGTATAAAGCATGGATACGTGTATGGTACCTACCTAGATGTACAATACATCTGCAGTGTTGAAATTTCATAGGAAGGCAATAACTAGGAGAAAAATCTTTAGAAAGGCCCCTTGGGGGATGATAAATGCAAAGAACAAGGTTGATGAATGTAGGAGCGTGGCAACACTCCACAAGCAAACGTGTTAACATTTCTGAGGTGGCAGGTAGGAGGAGCCCATCCATCTGGAATAATATATACCATGAATAACCTCACATCAATGCACGAGTGTGGGGGTAGTTTTGTCTCACATGAGAGCTTTTGGGATTTCACAATGGTGGATCAGGAATTGCAAAGCTGGTATGACATTTTTACATGTGTACAGGAAAAAACTGAGGCTCAGAGAAATTAAGCAACTTGCCTGTGTGTGTGCCTGTGGGCATGCGTGCGTGGATGTGCATTTACGTGTACAAGTGCGGGCTCACACCCAGGTCTAACCCACACCAGGGGGATTTAATCATCCCCCATGCCTCACACACATGTAACAACCATGACTATGGACTTAAACCTTCTCAGCAAAGTGAATCCCAGCCTTAAAACTACACATGCTCTTTGTCCATGTCCCACTCACTCTACCACTAAGAGTTACTCTGAAAGTTATTCTGAATAGGCAGGTGTGTGAGAACAAATGCCCAGTGATATTGACTATACCTTTATTTACTGTGGGAGGCAGACAGGTTGATCTCTCTGCAGGGTGTCTCAATCCAGGGTAAAGCAAGCAGACAGGACATCCCTGGGGGCTCTTTATCAAGACCACCAAAGATGAAATGCAGACAATGCCTAGACAGGGTAAAGTCAAAAAGACCATCCTTGTATAGATAATCAGCAGGTGGGCAGGGCCGAGACTTTGAACTCCTGCCACATTTAGATTAGGGAAGCTGGGTTGTTTGCCCTGTAGAGATAAAACTTGTTTTCCCCCTCCCCCTTTCTGAATCTGTTATTGGGCAGTTATTGGGCAGCCTTCTTCTTCTATGCATCCTTGGGAGGGTGGAGAACATAGGATTCCTTTTTTCCTATTTTTGAATTTTGACACCTTTGCATGTTCTCATGAATGCTCTGTCTTATAGACCAATCAAAGGTTTCTGAGGAGTCAGAGGGCTGCTGCACAGTCGCAGTCTGCCACTTGGCATGTGAGTCAATGTACACCCCTCCAGTCTACCCGGACTTTATACATTAAGTTAACGTAAAGTCTTGTTATTTCCCCAGCATCATCTCCCTTGTTGACCCCCAACCCTGGTCAGGGTCCCCACAGAACCCCAACAATTTTTAAGACAAAAACTAGAAGCAACTTAAGTATCCAAAAATTGATCAAAGCCTGACCAAATAAAGTAGGCATAACCCAAAAAATGGAATTCGGCACAGCCACTGAAAATGAGGCCACAGGTTTATCTCTACTCACTGACACAGGATGCCAGTCATAGCAGAGAAGATGAAAAAACACTAGGTACCAAAGAGCTCAGGTAGTGTAATTGGATTCCGTTCATCTGTCTATATTTATAGATATATGTGGTATGTATATATTGAATATATTTATATACGCATACATATGTATATATTTACTATATATGCACATATACAGTCCATATATAAATGCAAAAACATCTTAAAAGATTCAGACATGTTTAAGGATTATTTCTAGGGGATAGGGTGGTGCATAATTTCGTTCTTTCTTGTCTGTAATTTTCTATAATCTTATTTATCTATGGTGAGTGTGTTTCCTCTGAGTAATTCTTTTAAAATAAGAAAAGGGGCTCGGCACCCGTAGCACACTGGTTACGGCATTAGCCACATACACCAAGGGTGGCGGATTCAAACCTGACCCGGCCAGCTAAATGACAATGACAACGGCAACAAAAAGTAGCTGGGCATTGTGGTGGGCACCTGTAGTCCCAGCTACTTGGGAGGCAGAGGCAAGAGAATTGCTTAAGCCCAAGAGTTTGAGGTTACTGTGAGCTATGATGCCATAACACTCTACCCAGGATGACATAGTAAGACTCTGTCTCAAAAATAAATAAATAAATAAATAAATAATATAAATAAAATAAAATAAGAAAAGGATCCAGAACACACCCCTAAACCCAGTTAGCCAAGCACTGTGATTTTCTGGCCCAGAGGCTGGGGCAGCAGAGCGCTGAGCCCCTTGCAGACTCAGACTTGCTCTGCCTGGTGTCCTGGTATTTTATGACACTCCGAGGAAGAGCGAGAAGTAAAGTCCAGGCAAGGAGCAGGCCTTAGAGCAGGGTGACAGAGGAGGAGGACAGAGTGTAGGTGGTGCCTTCCTGACAGTGTCCACTGCCTGGACACCAACCTCCCCCATGGCTCAGCACAGGGAAAGGGTTCAAAGGTCACACAGAGCATTCCTGGGCTGTGTGATTGGGGTAAATCAGATTCTCGGGGCCTCAGTTTCCCCCTCTGTAAAATGGAGCCTACCGCTGGGATAGAGGGCTTCTGCTGACAGGCAGAGAAGGGTCCATAGGGTCCCCTCTGTACCACCAGCACACAGTGATAGCAGCAGCAGAGAAAAACAATGCCTGTTTGTCACACAAACCATGGGATCAAGGACTTTCACATAGGGAGGGAGCTCAGAAGTAGCCCTGAACTTGCTCAGGACAATGAATGCTTATTCAGCACCTAACTGCCCTGGGGAAACTTAAAATCAAGTTGAAGTCGGAGAGACACATGTGTAAGCAGACCATTTCAACAGGGCATGGGAGGGGCAACAGCAGAGTCTGTAGGGGCTGGAATGGGCGCAGCACAGAGTTAGGACATAGGAGGCGGTCAGGGAAGGCTTCCTGGAGGCAGTAACTCTTGAATCTTGAATGAAGAGTAGGGGTTAGCCAGGGAAAGGAGAGGACAATTAAGGCAAAGGTTCAGGGACAGTGTGCAAATTACATAGCAGAAACACCATCCCAAGGGGAGAGAGAACACCTGCTTCTCCCCACCCACCTGCTACTGAAGGATGGACTGAAGGGGGCAAGAGAAGAGCCTGAGGGTCAGAGTGGAGGCCATGGAGGCCTGACCCAGGGCAGAGCACAGGGATGGGGAGAAGCAGATGCAATTAAGGAAATGTAAGGAGCTAACACTGGCAGGACTCAGAAGGCAATCGGGGTGAGCCCAGACCTCCAGTTTCAGCAGCAGTTTGCACCCAACTTGGCTGGAAAGAATGGGAAGAACATCCAGGGTCCGATCTCGGGAGGGGCAGGAGGAAGGGCACAGGGAAGGGAGGAGGCAAGATGCTGGGGGTCCCAGGGGCAGGGCAAGAAGGAAACTCTAGGGGGAGAAAGGGATAGGACTCAAGGCGAGGCTGGTGACCAGCACCCCAGAACATCAGCTGGCTCACTTTCCTCCTCCGCATGCTTCTCTGTCCCACTAGTGAATTCAGGAAGGGAAAGGATGAGGTCTTCTCTCTGAGGGGCCAGGACTTCAGCTGCAGACCACAAAGGTCACTGGGATTCAAAGAATCCTGAGAGATGCCAGGCTAGCAGGTGCCTTGGGGCCAGACACAGACAGGCTCCAGTCCCAGCTGCCTGGCATTTCAAGGCTGTGCAGCCTTGGGCAAGTTAATTCACCTCTCTGAGCCTCAGTGATAGTAGAGAACCGGTCCAATGTCCAGCCTTCAGGCCAGCGCTGCATGAGCTAATAACGATGTCTGTGAACTGTTGAGCACTTTTGCCGGGCAATGGTAGGTGCTCAGGAAGTGCCTGTGATTATTATAATGCTCTAAGTCAGAATCATCTCTCTCTGGCTTTGAAACCAGCAGGAGACATGAAGCCCAAGAGGCAAGATGATACAAGGAGCTTTTAGGAATTAGCTGTCTTCAGAATTCGTGGTATACATCACTCCAGTTAATGCTCTCTTAGAGGAGTTGGCAGAATTTATAGGAATTGTAAGAATCACTGCAGCAACAACTGCCCTCAGCTTCCGGAAAATAAGGCCTTGGCAGGAAACACCATTCATTCTCTGAAGGGTAGTCTGGAGCAGTTATGGGCCTGAGATGCAAGCTGAGCCCAACCACCATTCCAGCCCTTTGCAAAAATCCCAGGTGATGTGGAAGCCTATGGGCTGGAATCCCTCCCCCGCAGTGTGGCAAAGTCCTAGCCCCTCTGCTTAGGACCCCTCTCAGGCCTGTCACAGTGTCTGTGACATCTGGCAAGCCCATCAAGCAGCAAGGAAGGGGCAGAAGCATCCCCACCCTCTCTCCACTCCCCAGATCACATCCTTTCACCTGCTCTTAAACCTCGAACCTCCCAAATTATCCCAAGGACAAGCAGACAAAGTGTTACCTGCTCACTCTATCACCGCAGAGCAGAAGATAATCCACAGAGCCGCAGGGGCAAGGAAGCCAAGCTAAGGTTGGCCAGGCGCATCCAGTTCCGGGTTCTTAAATAGTCCCTCCCCCGTACTTTGCTTTATTTTATTTTATTTTTAAACACTTATTGGGCACCAACTGTCTACACATGAAACTCCTTGCTGAGTGCTTTCATATGTGATCTCCAAATGTGAAAACCAAATTTGGGGGCTTTAAACATTCTGCTCCTGTTGTGGAAGAGGAGACACGTTATCCACTGTCAGTGTCCCATTTTCCACATGGGGAAACTGAGGTTCAAAGGGAAGTGACCTGTCCAGGAACTGAAGGTCAGCAGAGCTGGGAGTCAAACCCAGGTAGCCCAGATTCAATGATATTCCCTGGGTTACCTTCCCTCGCCTCCACTTTTTCTACATAGATCCCATGGTGACAGAAGCCGCAAACTTGGCTCTGGGAACTGCTATTGTTCAGATGTTTTCATGATAACTAACATGTCAGTGCTTTGCTGGGGGGCAAGGCTGGGAAAGGCAAGGCGATGCTTTAAACACACACACACACACACACACACACACAGTCTCTCAAGTGCAGGCAAGGGATTTGCTGGGATAGCTCATCCTATAAATTCTCCATGCTCTGGAGTCTAAATATCATGACAGATCTGAGGTCAGACACTCCTGGGCTCTGCTGCCCACCAGCTATGTGACCTAGGGTAACTTGCTTCACCTCTTTGAGCCCATTGAGGTGGTGGCTGCTAGGACTTTTGTCATAATTATTTATATATTATTAGATTCAACCAAACTCTGCCCACGGAGGAACTTCCAACCAGTGGTAAGTTGACTGTCTGCACAGGTAACGTCTTGAGTGTGTCACCGGGTTTTAACACATGGTTTAATACATGAGTTGTAAAGGGAACTACGTTGCATCTGCACACATGACACTCATGCACACTACCACTGGCAAAAGATGGCTCTGCCCACTAGCTTGGGTTTTTCCCTTGAGTGCCTCAAAGGTGGCTGAGACCTTTGTTTAAGGAACAAGGGTATCTGAGGCCTGGGGTGGCCAAGTGGCCCACGCAGGTGGCACAGCCAGTGGTAGGTAGCCACATTCAAATCCCTGGAGGTTGCTTTGTGTCACCTCCCTCCTGGAGGAAGCACAGGTTAGGAATCCAGGACCATGGAGGCACAAAAGTCAGACAGGGGCCCACTGTGTCCTTAGGAAAATCACAGTCACTGTCACGGCAACAGTGCAGGAGAATGGAAACAGTCAGAAGTGACCTTGGCCATTCCCCAAGACCTCTTCTCAGCTGTCCCCATCCCCTCAGGCTTTTTGACACCAAAATGCTGTTATTCTGAAAATTTCCTAACTTGACCCACCTTCACAGGGTAAAAGAGCTGGTGGTATTTTTTAATTCTCTCTGCAGCTCCCTATGTACAGAATATTGCTAGACAAAGGATGGTTTACAGCAATAATCAGGGAACTCACACTGGGCCCCAGGCCTCAGTGGCTCTGGGAACCAGGGGATCCACCTTCTCTAAAGGGAAGGGCTTCCAACAGCACCAGAGCCAAGATGTACACGACCCAGGGGAATTAAAAGCAGGTTACTCAAGCACTCTGGAGTGAAAGGGCATTTCCCCTCTGAATTTGGAGACCGCACACTCCTTGCTCCTTCTCTGTTCTTGCATGGAACCATCAGATCGTATCCATTACACCAAGACTCTGGCAAGGTTGGTGCTAACTCACAGTGAATCAGGTTTGGATGGGGACCCCGATAGAGATAGGACTGAATCCCAAGCCCCTCTCTGCCCTGGGCAAGCTTTATCTCAGTGGGTCTCAGTTTCCTTACCTGCAAAATGGGAACAATAATTGGACTCACTTTGCTTGGCTGTTGTGAAAACTGTACTAATACTTATTTCAGGTTTGCTGAGCTTGATTCTCTTCACATAGGAGGCCACGTGACACTGAAGAGTGTCCCAGCTCAAAGTCCACCCTCTGTTTTGTTAAACCTTAGAACTACTTTATGAGTTTGTCCAGTTGCCTCAGAGGAGAAGTGTCATTTGTTGAACTGGGCCCTGTGGTAGGGCAGAGAACATTAGGGGCCAGATGTATCTGCAGACCACTAGAGTCTGTCACATGATGTAGTAAGTGGGGATAAATTTGGCAGCTCAGAGACAAAACTGGGAAGTTCACTTAGAGAAAGAGCCGCATGTACTGGGCCTCAGAGGATGGGGTGCCAAGATATAAAAACGAGAGAGCAAAGATCATTTGGCAAATGGTGAAGATAGAAAAACTGAAGCATTTAAAAAAGTAGTTAACACTAAATACCAAAAATACAGAAGTAGGGATGTGGGAGAGGAGTGTGCACACACACGTGTGTCCTATACTCCTGGCAAACTTTTTCATAATGAATCCTCTCAAAACCCTGTAACACAGACAGTATTACCATTGTTCTCATTTTATACATGAGGAAACTAAGATTCAGAGAGGTTGATTCATTTACTCAAGATCACACAGTACGTGTGTGGCAGAACCAGGATAAACTTGATCCAGTCTAATCCCAAGCCAGGATTCTAGACCATCAGGCTGTCCTGTGCCCTCATGGCTCATGGTGGGAACTGAGGGCAGGGCACATCTGCCTTGGCTGAAGTACAGGGAAAATATGCAGAGAATAGTCAGAGACATGTGATAGTGGCTAAGGTCTGGTCCGACCCTGGGTTCAGGAATCACATCTGTCAGATGACAAGTTGGAACCACATGAGCAGAGACCAGTGTTTCGCATTTCAAAACCCAGGGTAAGTTATGGAAAGTAAGGAAGGAATGGAGGGAAGGAAGGAAAGACATATGCTGGGCTGTGAGCTTTTCATAGAAATGCTTTCATTTTATTATTGATTCATTTCAAAAATGGGCATTTTGATACTTTAACAGCCTCAAAAAACAACAAACATCATTTCGGAACAAAAGGCAGTTGCAGCTTCCCAGCAACCTTGCCCTATGCTCCTGTCCACTTAGACTTCCCCCAACTCCCCCGACCCAGAGCTGGGACCCAAATGGCAGGGCTCCCCATCTGTTTCCTCTCTTACTCTTTGGAAGTGTTTGTGTATCTGATGGTTTTCTTGTTTCAAAGCTGTCTTCCTCTGGCCACCTGGAAACTTCCAGATGGGGGGTGAATGTCACTCACCACTACCTTCCTGGCATCTTGGCCAGTGCCTGAAAAATACCTTAGTAAATGGATGTGGGTAGAGGGCGCCGAAGGCACACGTAAAGTACGCTGCAGCCTTCAGCAGGCAAACTGGCAGAGATAGCTGGGGTCTGTAATGCACCAGAGCACCTGAGGTTTCAGCCACCTGTTTAAAGGAAGTGCAGGGGGACTCGCTTGCCCCAGCCTCGCCTCTGCCCCACCTGAGCCCCAAAGACCATTTGAAAACCAGACCTACAGGCCAGGACAGCAGCTGGTAGCAGTTTAGAGGGACAGTGTTGAGAATTCCTGTGATCACGCAATCTCTGCTGGGAGAGACCCAGTTTTCTGACTCTGCCGTGGCCTCCCAAATCTCATTTATGGCTGAGAAGACACTGAGAAGGGACTGGATTCTGCAACTTGTGGACCGGTCTGTGCACGCTGCTGATTTTTTCCTTTCTCCTGTAACTGAATACCGGCACCATCTCAGTGGGTAAAACAGTCCAACAAATTAGAATATCAGCCGCTAAGGTTTTCCCGTTGCCAGGCAACCAGAGACTGCTGCCAAAGTACACACACACCCACCCCCAGGAATTACAGGGTGCTGCAGGTGTTAAGAGGTCTGCCCTGCAAAAATGCCTGATAGGGAAATCTGCAACTCGTTAATTCTTAATCTTGAACAAATTAACCATTTTTGTGGTGTTTCACAGCTTGGGAGCTCCATTTCATTTTCCCCGTGCCCTTATGAGGCTGATTATAGCATTATTCTTAAAGCTGGGGAAACTCTGGGCTCGGATAGAAAAAGGAGTTTGACCAAAGTCATAGCCCCACTTCAGCGTCAGGCCAGGGTTCTAATTCATATCTACTCAACCCCAAGCTTTGGATGATGCCAGACGGATCCATGAACTTGTGGTCTAAATCCAAACCCTGCAGATTCAGGAGGTTGGAACAAGAAAATCCAGTTGGATGGACCAGCTCTTAAAATAAAGATGGGGAGATGGGCAATCTTCCCCTCCCCTGCCAATTAGCTGTTCCAGAGCATGGGGAGGACAGTCAGAAAAGGAGCATGTCACCCAAAAAGCTCTGGCAATCTGTCCCCCTGGTTATTCAAGTTACACATTTTCATTGTAAAAAGATAAATGTAAATATCTGGATACAAAGATATGTGAGTATATTAACAAAAGTTATAAGAAGAAAATAAAAATAGTTTGGATCTCACCATCACAGAGAATCACTATTAAGATGTGAGTAGATTTAGTGTCAGTTCTTAGATCTTTATTTTATAAATCTAGGATCAAATTATAATGGCAAGTTGCCAGCATGATTATTTGTTTAGTGTCTAGTTCTCCCAGTAGACTGAGGAGTTGCTGTGTCTCTTATCTGTCTTACAAACTCATGATGCACTGGGGCTCAGAGACAGGAGGACCTTACAGAAAGTCCCAAGAGTCCCAGGACAAGCCTGAAAGATAACTGTTTTTCCAACTCTTTCTTTCTTCTCCTTCCCAACACTGAATTCTGCCAACAACCTGGGTGAGCTTGGAAGTTAATTCTTCCCCTGGTAACCCTCCAGATGAGAAAGCAGCCCAGCTGACTCCTGGACTGCAGCCTTGGGAGATCCTACAGCAGACCCACGTCAGCCTGCCTTCCTGGCCTAGAAAACTGGAGATATTTGTGTTCTTTTAAGCCACTGAGTTTGTGGTAATTAGTTACGCAGCAGTGCTAACTAATACACTGCCTCCATGCCACTTCTCAGCCTATTCACTGGCCCCCTCTACGTGGTTTTTGAAGCAAGCCAAGCACAGCACACTCCATCCTTAGAACCTTCACACTTGCTCCTCCTGGTTCTGAAATGTTCTTCCTTCCACCTGATATCTGTACGGCTCCATCCTTCACTTCATTCCTTTGCTCACGCGTCTCATACTCAAAGAGAGATTCCCTGACGGCCTGCGTAAAGTATGTATGTCCACCCTGTGCCTCTCCATCGCCCCCAACCTTGCTTTATTTTTCTTCACAGCATTTACTGTCCCCTGATATGAGATAACTTTTCTTGTTTATTGTTTCACTTCCCAACCTCGGCTCAGAGAGGCCATGTTATTTACACAGCAAGTAGGTGGCAGGATCAGGATTCAAAGCCAAGGGGGCCAGACCACCACTTTCACACCATGCAGCCTTCCTCCACCTCCCAGCATCTCCCCATAACCAGAGAGGCTTCTGACCCAGGAGCTTCTCACAGGAGCAGCAGCTCACCACGTCTCCGTCTTCCTGCAGCCCTCCCAGGGGAAACCCATCAGCTTCTCCTCCTTACTAGTAATTACCTGGCTGAGAACCCCAGGAAATGAGCATTCCTTCTATAAATATCTTCCAAGCACCATCACCAGAATTTTCAACTGAGAAGAGATAAGCACTAATGCTTAGTGGACCCCTTAAGACTATGCCTGAAACCCAAATTAATTGTTCCTCCACTTCTGCTCAGCGGCTGGTGCTTCTTTCCCATAAGCATTGAAGTGGTTTTCCCTTTTCCTTAGAGGGGACACCAGGCAGGGGGTGGGACTCCCACGCCCCAAAGACAGCATCTCTCTGAGATCTCCGGAACCCTACTGGGTCACAGAAGCACCTGGCACACAGCAGGCACTGAATAAACACTGCCCGCCTGGAGTAATGCAAACTCCAGGGGCTTCCCAGCAACACTTCAGTGGGTTGCAGAGATAACAGGTGTGCATGTCTTTAAAGAACTATGAATGTATTTGGAAAACTCTGGTATTCATAGCTTCTCTTTTTTTTTTTTCCATTGCTCATTGCCAGTCCACATCTAGGATGAACCAAATGAATGAAAATGTTAAAATCAGAGATCAGCTGTACTTGAGAAAGGGTATATGTTCAAATCAGAGCTCCTTAATAAATCCAAGAAACAAGGGCAGAGTTAATCTAAAAGGGGAATTCATGCTATACAGAAGGGAAAAAAATGGACCTACTCAGCCTTATTTCTACAAATGAGGCCATAAAGATCATGCTAAGACTGTGGCAGGCTGACCATATCACTGGGCACACACAATCTAAGCTTGAAGAAGGATTATTTATACACTCCTCTTGAACTCTGGGGCTGTCATATGACTTGCTCTAGCCAATGAAATGTAAGAAGTGATTTCACTTATTTCTAGGCAGAAATTTTAAGAGCCAGTGGCCTTTTGGCTGTGATTTTTTTCTTTAGCTGCGTAGCATGCCATTTCCTCAAACAATCCATTCCATCAAGCTAGACCCCAGTGGAAAGATGACAGGGAACACAGACATAGCCAAAGTCAGTGGACATACAGAGCACTGAAACAGAAACATGTTTTTTCTGTTTTAAGTCACCGAAATATTGAAGTTTGTTTGTTACTGCAGCATAACCTAGCCTTATCCCAACAGAGGCAAACAATTTTTAAGATAAGGATAAGGCAACTGAACCATCATATATTGAACACCTACAAAAGCAGGAGCTTTGGAGGCAAACACACCTCAGTTTTCACCCCAGCCCTGATGCTTTGTGGATGTGTAATGTTAGACATAGGTTGTTTAACCTCTCTGGGCCTCAGTTCCCCCACTGCAAACTGCTTACTGGAAACTTTCCTACCTACAGGCAGGTCCTGGCAGGGGAACAAACTCTCACAGGAAGTATTAAGCAACTCTTATTTTGCTCTGAAAGGAAATCATTTGATGAGGTCACTATGGTTAATAACAGCAATTGAGAGTAAGTTGGTAAACTATGCCTAACTTGATTTCTGAGCACATGTCCAGTTCACCTATTAATTAATAGCAGCTTTGAAAATTAGGCAGGTATACAAAAGTGATCCCTTTCGAGAAAATTTTGAGAAGAGATTAATCTCAATGTTTTTGTTTATTACCTGTTTTGTTAGTCTCAATTACTGGCTATTATTAAATTCTACCAAACTGAGGGAAACCGAGGACAGGCATCATGAATAAGAATCAATCTATGATTTCATGACACTTTCCTAAAGCCTCTGACCTTTACAGAGAGATCCTACAAGTCTGGTAATGCAGGACAGAGAACTCTGGGTGTGGGAGTTTATGACTGTTACTATGGCTGTTGATTCCTTGCTATAAAGATTATGATTCTTTGGTATAAAGATTATTTTGAATTAAAGTCCATTCATGATCAGAAAGCATTGGAAAAAGCCTTTCCTCTATCAACATAAAACTGGAGTAACCTGATTTAGAATCAGAAGGGGGCTGCTGACTTCCTCAGTGCATACTAATAGACCTGCCCCAAAACTGGAGTAACCTGATTTAGAATCAGAAGGGGGCTGCTGACTTCCTCAGTGCATACTAATAGACCTGCCCCTAAGGTCATTTGAAGCAGGAGACCTGTCTGGAAGGTTAATCTACAAATCAATCTGTTTCCAGCCATCTACACACATCCCCCCTAGCAACCACTTGCTGCACGGATACTTTCCACACTCTCCCTCCTCCCTTCTAAAAGGCATCTTGCACCTTTCTCCACTCATAAAAATTGATTCAAGGCTCGGCGCCTGTGGCTCAATGGGCTAAGGCGCCAGCCACGTACACCTGAGCTGGCGGGTTCGAATCCAGCCCGGACCCGCCAAACAACAATGATGGCTGCAAACAAAAAATAGCCGGGCGTTGTGGCGGGCGCCTGTAGTCCCAGCTACTTGGGAGGCGGAGGCAGGAGACTCGCTTGAGCCCAGGAATTGGAAGTTGCTGTGAGTTGTGATGCCACAGCACTCTATCCAGGGTGACAGCTTGAGGCTCTGTCTCAAAAAAAAAAAAAAAAAAAAAATTGATTCAAGATGGATAAAGACCTAAATTTAAGGCATGAAATGATAAAAATCCTCAAAGACAGCATAGGAAAAACACTGGAAGATATTGGCCTGGGGAAAGACCTTTATGAAGAAGACTTCCGTGGCAATTGCAACAACAAAAATAAACAAATGAGACTTAATGAAACTGAAAAGCTTCTGTACAGCTAAGGAGACAACAACCAAAGCAAACAGACACCCTACACAATGGGAAAGGATATTTGCATATTTTGAATCAGACAAAAGTTGATAACTAGGATCTATAGAGAACTCGGATTCATACACATGAAAAAAGCCAACAATTCCACATATCAATGGGCAACAGAGATATACAGAACCTTCTCTAAAGAAGACAGACGAATGGCTAGCAAACATATGAAAAAATGCTCATCTTTCCTAATTATTAGAGAAATGCAAATCAAAATCACCCTGGGGTATCATCTAATGCCATCAAGAATGGCTCACATCACAAAATCTCAAAACTGCAGATGCTGGCATGGATGTGAGAGAAACGAACAATTTTCTTTTCTTTTTTGAGACAAAGCCTCAAGCTATCACCCTGGGTAGAATCCCCAGGCTCACAGCTCACAGCAACCTCCAACTCCTGGGCTTAAGCGATTCTCTTGCCTCAGCCTCCTGAGTAGCTGGGACTACAGGTGCCCACAAGGCCTGGCTATTTTCTGATTGTAGTTGTCATTGTTTGGCAGGCCTGAGCAAGATTTGAACCTGCCAGCTCTGATGTATGTGGCTGGTGCCTTAGCCTCTTGACCTACAGGTGCCGAGTCAAGAAAGGAACACTTATACACTGCTGGTGGGACTGCAAACTAATACAACCTTTTGGAAGGAAGTATGGAAAACCTTAAAAGAACTCAAGCTAGACCTCCCATTTGATCCTGCCATCCCATTACTGGGCATCTACCCCGAAGGAAAAAAAATCCTTCTACCATAAAGATACTAGCACTAGATTGTTTATTGCAGCTAAATTTATAATTGCCAAAATGTGGAAACAGCCTAAATGCCCACCAAGCTAGAAATGGATTAAGAAGCTGTGGTATATGTACACCATGGAATACTATTCAGCTATTAAAAAAAGAGGGAGACTTTACATCCTTTGTATTAACCTGGATGGAAGTGGAACACATTCTTCTTAGTAAAGCATCACAAGAATGCAGAAGCATGAATCCTATGTACTCAATTTTGATATGAGGACAATTAACGACATAGGACACTGTGGGGGTGGGGGAAGGGCAGAGCAGAGAGAGAGAGAGAGAGAGAAGGGGGCTGATGAGGGAAAGGGGGGTAGGCCGGTGGGGAGTCTTCATGTGTGACACACCTTTTGGGGGCAAGACACAATTATAAGAGGGACTTTACCTAACAAATGCAATCAGTATAACCTGGTTTCTTGTACCCTCAATGAATCTCCAACAATAAAAAAAAAAAAATTAAAAAAAATGTTTTTTTTGTAGTTTGGCCAGGATCAGGACTTGAACCCACCACCCTCAGCATATGGGGCCGGTGCCCTACTCCCTGAGCCACAGATGCCACCCCTAAAAAAAATTTTTTTTAAAAAGTCTCTGACCATCATTGAGACTTTGGGAAATCATTCTTATGATTGTCCCCATGTACATGGTATTTGGAAATAAACTTTTCTCTCATTAACCTACCATAATTGTGAGGTGATCTTTCAGCGAAACAACTAAAGGGAAAAGGGCAAGTTTCATTGTGATCCCTACATATCCACACCCTGGTTTTAAAAAATATAGTAATAATTTCACACTGAAAGCACAAAGGGTACTCTTTAGAAAATAGCAAAGATGAAAACAGAAGTCAGTAACACTACTCCCTTGCCCATGGCAGACATGAATAATCAGTTACAGAACTGAGCCCAGATAAGCCCTAAGAATCCTTAACACAGCACCTAGGGCTGCCACCCAACTCATTTAAAGTTAACCATTGGGAACCTGCTATAGGCTTGCCAGATGGTTATCTTTTATAAGAACCATAGGACTACAGAGATGAAAGCATTTGCATCTAGATATCTAACCTCTGCTTGCTTGTCCTTAGAGATAGGAGACTCACTATTTCACATTCCCTAATGTCTCTGTAGCCTCAAAAATGTATCCCAGTGATGCAGTGGTCACTCACCACCTATATATTCTCTGACTAAGAAAGAGTCTCTCTTTTGTTGTTGAATAAAAAAATGTTATTGGTTGGGCAGCGCCTGTGGCTCAAAGGAGTAGGGCACTGGCCCTATATACTGGAGGTGGCGGGTTCAAATCAGGCCCTGGCCAAAAACTGCAAAAATAAAATAAAATAAAATAAAACAAAATAAAAATGTTATTGGTCTAAGTTCTGTATTGAGAGACACACAGCACAGATGTGTCTCATTCGCCCACTCTAGGGGCCCTATCGCAGGTCCCCAGGGCTGCCTGGAGCGTCATCTGCTTAAGGATAAACAGACAGGCACCTTTTGCTATAATCAGAATTAATTTTAAAAAGGTAGATATGCACAGGAGGCTTGGAAACCAGCGCGACCAAGCCCTTGTGACATAAACGGGATGATCCAGGCAAAAACAGAGGCAGGATTATCTGTCCCTATAGCAGATTCTTGCCCAGAAATCCCAGGCTCCCTGACTCCTGGTCTAGGGCTGTTTCCAGGATGCTGAGCTCCAGATTCACGTTATCCCGTCTCGTGTTTGAAGGCATGCTCAGAATGAATCACGCCTGGGTTCAAATTCTGATGCAGTATTACTGGCTGTGCAATCTGGGTAAGCCTCTTGATGTCTCTGATATCAGAGCTCATGTTAGTTGTGGACTCTACAGTTCAGGGACAGCTGTGTGTAAAGCTCAGGGGCTCACATCCGTAGCCCCACATCAAATGCTGTGTGACCTTGGGCAGGTCATTTCACCTCTGGGGGCCTCTTGATATCTTCATCTAAAAAGCAGGGAACATAATTCTTTGTGTGTGTGTGTGTGTGTGTGTGTGAGAGAGAGAGAGAGAGAGAGAGAGAAGCATATAAAAACAGAGAAGGAAATGAAAGACCTGTAAAAGGCTCATACCACCCAGCACATAAAGCACAGAGTAGACAACGTACATTAGGAATATGAACTCCCTCCCTGTTCCCCTCCTTTAAAAAGGGCCAGAGCAGTTTCCCACTCAGAGCTCATGTTAGTTGTGGACTCTACAGTTCAGGGACAGCTGTGTGTTATGCTCAGGGGCTCACATCCGTAGCCCCACATCAAATGCTGTGTGACCTTGGGCAGGTCATTTCACCTCCGGGGGCCTCAGTTCCCACAACTGTAAAGTGGGATGATCATACCCTACCTAGCAGGGAGGTGGTAAAGATTAAAATCATCAAAGGACTTTAGCACAGTGCCAGGCACGTAGTAAGCACTCAATCCACACCAGGTCCCACGACCGTGGTGACACTGTCACTGTGTGGCGACTGTCTGACTCTCTCTATGAACCGGAAATGCAGGTCGGAGGAGGACAGCCCAGAAGGAAACACTCTCCTGGTCCTTTTCCGGAGCTGACACCCACCAGACAGCTGGGTGAGGGGCAGAATCACCTTCTTTTTGTGGCTGCCATTTTAATAACATCTAAAAGGTCATATTTCTCCAATTAAGAGGTGTTAATTAGTCACACGTCTGGCTTCTGATTCTTCAGACTTTGAGAGTGGGAAGGAAATTTCAAAAGTGTGAATGCAGAGGGAAAAACAAGCAGCCACTGCACGGGAAGACGCACACAAAATCAGGCAATGGAGGCCATTCTTCACAGCCCAGAGTACCAATCACTCCCCAGATCTTTGTGAATATATAGGAAATGGGGGTTGGAGATGGGTTTATCACAAACAAACATCTAAACATGATGTTACACCAACCCTTTGACATGTCAATGAATCTCCCAGGACTCATCAGTCACACCTAGAAAATGGAATGTATATAAGAGTGATTAGGACGATCACGGCTACCATGTGTATATAGTGTTGGCTGTGAGACACTCTGCTAAGTGCTGTACCTACGGAGTCTCCTTTTATTTTCACATCTAACCTGAATGTGTTAAGCCAGTAATACATATGTAGTATTATCCCCATCTCATCTAACAAGAAACAGATTCAGAGAAGTTAAGGCGCTTACCCAGGTGGCACAGCTAGCAAGTGGTGGATCTGGGACTTAAATTCAGCCTTGTCCCAATCTTAGCCTTATAATCTCTACGCTACCCTCCTTTGAGCAACTGCACAGTATCGGGCACGACTCGGCTAGGCTGCTCTCCTGAGCAGCCTCCTCTCTCCGAGTTTAGGACACCAGGCTTATCTCTGCTTTCCTGGCTCATCACACAACTCTGGCTTTATGTGCTGGGTGACAGAACAGACAACACGGCTTCCCACAGAGGTCTGCCTGTAGCGGAGACACTCAACTGCTATTTCTAGGCTCTCTGGGGGATGGTTTTTTTCCCCAACAAATTGGTAAAGAATGCTAAAAACAAACCACCAGCACCTTTTCAAACAATAAAGAAAGAACCGTTATGCAGTCTGATGGTTATAAAGGGGGACTTGGATTTAAGGTAGTTTCTGTCTCTGTCACCTAGAACACACACGCCAGGAGGGCAGGGCTGAGGTGATGGGCCCGTCCTCCCCTCCAAGTTCTTCCTGAATCGCCTGCCAGCCAAGTCCGTGGTAAACATGAGAACCCAGCTGCCAAGCCCTCTGGCACATTTATTAATTAAACTCTATGGATTTGCTCTGTTCCCGGAAACCTCCACTCATTTCAATAATAACTGGAGGCCAACCAGGCTCAGCCTGAAAAAACAGCATGCAAGGAACTCAGCCACAGTGAAGACAGCAGAAGGAAAACCAGGTCTGGGGTGACGCTCTGGATTCCAGGCCTGTTCTTAAAGGGCTGTGTGACCAGGGCCAAGTCACTTCTTCCTCTGGGCCTCAGCACCCTCATCTAAACATCCCTGGATCACAAGGAGTCACTCTTCTGGAAGCTGGGGCCACTCCCTGGCCTGCCCCTTTGCCTCCGGAGAGGCTGCCAATGCCCTGACTAGAGTGATGCAGACGCCTGTGGCTGTGCCTTCCTCCCTGCCCAGTAAAAACAGAAGAGGGGGAATTGCGGTCTGGAGAACAGTCTCTTGGTGGAAGCCAGCCTATCTAATTCTACAGGGAAAACAAAAATGACTGGGTGTATTTCCTCCAGATACCAGAGCAGTGAAATGCTTTGTGAATTCCGTGGTTGGTGCTTGCTATTGAATCCTTCTGTTCAGGGGCGCATTTCCCCCAGCCCGCATTCCCTGACCCAGATTTAGCATTTCTGAAAGTGGACATTTCACAATCGGCGTGTATATTCACTGTAGTGAGACATCCCCACTAAAGTCAGTGAGCTAATCTATAGCACTTCTCTCAGCTAAGATCCCAGAAACATAAGGTGATGTCAAGGTCCATCTCTGGAGGATCCTAATGTACATGTGAGTAATAAAAGGCTCTGAAAAGTCTTGCATTAAAAACATTGTTTAACCAAATGACTCCTAAATGTACTGTCTCTGGTATTCTTTATTCGTGGAATAAGCTCATCAACATGCCAAGTGTTTCAACAATGAATTACAATGTCAAGCCTGGGAAAGTGAGGGGAAAACCTAGAACTGGGATGTTCAGTAGAGACCTGATGGGGCAGATGGCTGGCAGGGGGTTTAAGGTGCCTTCCCAGTCCTAATAACCAGAGAATGAATCTATGAAACGTCCACCTTTTGACTCATCAACCCAGTGAGAGGGACCATTCACAACCATCTCTTGTGTCTCCCAACAGACTCCTAAAACACCCTAACAGATAAAGGAACTCAGGCCCTAGGAGATGCAGGAACTTGTCCACGGTCACCTAAGGATGTAAGTGATAGATCAGAGATGTGATCATGGCTCTGTCTTGCTCGAAAACCTGTGTTGTTTCTGCTACACCACCTGACCCACTGGGTCTCAGCCCCGGCTGCATCTTAGACTCACCTGGGAGCTGTTAAAACGCCAGCTGCCTGGACGTATTCCATACCAATTATGTCAAATGCTTGAGAGGTGAGACCCGGGTACTTGCTTTGTTTGAGAACCCTGGTTCTCTAACAAGGGTTTGCAAGCTGGGAGGGTGAGAGCTTTATCAGAGTGAAAGTTTTGGAAACTACTCAAGCTCGTGCTTATAGATCGTATGTGTCTTGTAAGTTGCATTGATTTAAAACAAGTTGCATTGATTTAAAACAAGTGCAGCTTAGGGGCTGGAGTGCCAGCCACATTCAAACCTGACCTGCCAAACAACAGTGACAACTACAACAAAAAAATAGCCAGGCAGTGTGGCAGGCACCTATAGTCCCAGCTACTAGGGAGGCTGAGGTAAGAGAATCACTTAAGCCCAAAAGTTTAAGGTTGCTGTGAGCTGTGATGTCACAGCACTCTACCAAGGGCAACATCCTGAAACTCTGTCTCAAAACAAAAAAGTGGGGATCTCAGAAGGTACAAGCATGTTTGTTTTCTTAGAAAAATTTGAGTTCAATCAGTTCTGGGATTAATACAAACAGTCACAACCATCTCCCATATTCTAATAACAGCCGTCAACACCACCATAAACATAACTATGGCTAATGAGTGTTCCTGTGGTCAGTCACTGTGCTAAAATAGTTTTATGTGTGTCACTTTATGTCATCCTTACAACAACTCTGAGAGATTGAAGGAAGAAACTGAGGCACAGAAGGGTGAAGTAGCTTGTACACAGGCACCAGGCTGGGGTGGCAGAGTTGGCATTTGAACCGGAGCTCGTCTGCTCCCAGCCTGAGATGCTTTGAGAAGAGGGTGGTGTCACCCTGCTCTTAGGCAGCAGAGAGAAGACTGCGTCTGCAGCTCCTCCCTGAGCCTGCCCCACATGACAGACAAATAGGACACAGGACACAGGAGGCCAGGGCTGAAGGCAGCCCCCAGGATTAAATAGCTTCTCGAGTGACATCAGCCCAATGCAAGCAGCCCCTTTACCTGACCTGCCACGGGGCTGGCCAGGGCCTGGAGGGTGACTTCATCCTTACTTCTCCCTGGAGAATGAGCAGCCCTATGCTACCTGCCAGATCCCAGAAGGAGAAAACCCAAACCAAAGACCCTGATCCCTTTAGAAGCAGCAGGGACCTGCTAGGCCCAGAGGAATGAGCACTACCCACAGGCTGAAGAGACACATGCCAGGTGCCTTGTGCATTTAAAATCCCAAACCCAGAGGGTATCACATGCGCCAGGAGGGAAAAGGATCTTCCCAGGCTGCAGGTACTTCCTCCCCAAGCACAGATTCAGCTTGGGGCTAGAAGACCCCCAGATGGAGACCTTCTTCCCTGCTGGACAGAAATACCCATGGGAAAGACTCAGAACTCCTAGGAGTAAGCCCAGACTCATTGAGAACAGCCCCTGCTGCTGTGTCACCATGCCGCCCTGTTTGAGAGCCTCCTGTCTCTAACTAGGGGTGGGGGGGTGGCACCACATCACTAGTTTCCCACTTTCCTTTTCCTTTTTGAGCTTTAGACAAATCTTTAAGCAAAATCACAGAAGTCAAATATATTAAAAAGATCAAGGAGCAACTGGGTTTGGAGTGTGAAAGGTAAAACTGCAGAGGCAGGGGCTTTGGAATCCCACCTCTGTCTTCCTGGTCCCTGGCCTCTTACCCCAGACATTTCACCGGCCTAGGACTCTAAGTTTCTAAGCTTCTTTGTTTTCCCAGAATGGGCAGGGTTGGAGGGTGGTGGGGCGAGAGGCTCTCTGCCCCGGGTTGTCAGTGGCACAGATGCCAGGGAGGGCACACCTGGGAATCTGGGAGTGTAGAACCCATCCCAATGTTTACAATGTCTCACCCCAGTCTTTGACAGTATCCTCCACCCTGCATAGGACAATAGCTCTTTTTAAATTTTTTAAATTTTTATTAATTTTTTTTTTTGAGACAGTCTCACTCTGTTACTGTGGGTATAGTGTCATGGTATCATAGCTCACAGCAACCTCAAACTCTTGGGCTTAAGTGATCTTCTTGCCTCAGCCTCCCAAGCAGCTGAACTTCTGGCACTTGCTGCAACGCCCAGCTAGTTTTCCTATTTTTAGTAGAGAAAGGGTCTCACTCTTGCTCAGGCTGGTCTCAAACTCCTGAGCTCAAGGTATCCACCCACCTCAGCCACCTACAGTGCCAGGATTTCAGGTGTGAGCCACTGCTCCCAGCCATTAGCTCACTCCCTCTCTCTCTCTTTTTTTTTTTGCAATCTGCCTTTATGAAATCTTTTCAGCATGTTTAATTAAATTTTCATAGTATGACAACTCTTTCTCTTTGCATACGTACCTCATACATTTATATAACAGCCAATCTGACGATAATTAAAAGTGGTGTAATTGGCATAAAGAAGCTTGAGATAAAATCCACAAATTCTCAGTAGGTATTCATTCACTCATTCATTCAAGAACCAGATGTTTATTGAGTGCTGGGTAGGAGGGATTAACTGGAAAGGGGCTTAAAGAACTTTCTGAGGCGATGAGACCCCAAGATCTTCACAGGTAGGGGCATTTGTTGAAACTCAGGCTAAAAATTTAAGATACATACATTTTGCTGTATGTAAATCATACCTCCAAAATATTTATGCATAACATTTTATGTATTTATTCATAATATTCTTAGAAAATAGCAGGGAATATAATCATGTCATTCTGATAATCTTAGCACGTTCAGAGCTTACTACGTACTAGTCACTGTTCTAAGAACTTTATGTCATCAACAGACATATTCTTCACGACTGTATGAAGTACTATTATTGTCTCCATCTTATACATAGAGAGACTGAAGCACAAAGCTGTTGTGACGTGACTTGCCTAAATCACACAGCTGGTAGATTGTGAAGCTGGGAATTGAACAGAGGCCACCTGGCCTTGGGGTGTGTGCTTTCTGTGACTTTCCACAAAACAGAGAGGCGGAGGGGCCCCTGTCCTCGTGGCTCTACTTGCTTGGTGGGCAGAAAGAGAGCAAAGCCTGTCAGCAACTCAGCTAGAAGGAGCAGTGGAACATAGAATCAGCAGGGAGAAACCGCAGCCTTGGCACCCAAGGGCCTTTGTGCTAAGTGCAGCCGCCTCCCTTCTTCTTAACCGTCACGGTGCTCATGAGGGTGATGTCCAAGGCCAGGTACATAAATGCAACCAGAACTGTGGCCGGCATGTGGCAAGTCCTTAATGCGGACAGGTTAGTTGTACTAATGAACAAAGGACAGAGTCCAAATCCGCTACCGAGAAGCCTTCGGGAACCTCCCTTTGGCAATGTCACCTGTTAGCTCAGAAAGGGTTCCAGGTGAGCTCCAGAGAAGTCTGCCTGGCTGCAATCCCACACAGCCACATAAACAAAGATCTGTGAGCCTGGCAGAGCTTTGAGAATCTTGGGGTCCACAGTGATGGTGTACGGGGGCACAGAGATGGGACAGTGGCACTCACAAAAGACCCAAGTATCCTGCAGGGTATCAATTAGGAGAATGAGAACAAACTGAACTTCCGCTGGATGGTCATGACAAGGACTGACCATCAATTTCTTGAGACTCTCGACCCCAATAGAGCCTGAGTCTTCTGCGGTCCTCGGAGGGAGACAGTTTGCTATTGAATAACTCAGATTTGTAATCTTGAGCCTCTCCAAACCACATTCCTAGCAAGATGGCACAGCTCTGCTGAGCCCGAGTCACCCACCCAACAAGTCTGGCTTGCAGCCACCCAGGAGCTCAGGACCATTCATGCAGTTGTCCACACATCCATTCATCCACCAGGTAATTACTGAGTGTCACGGACCTGCCAGACACCGTGCTGGGCTTGGAACAGCAAACACTTCTCAGTATTGCTTTGTGGTGTCGCCAGAATTGCTAAAGAGAATTTGGAAGCTAAAGCAGAGACACATCTATGATCGGGAGTATGGTCATCACAAGCCCATGAGAGAAGACTTAACAATTTGTTCAGTTTCACAGTATTAAACATCCTTCTCATTCAACCACAGGATGTTCGTTATAGCAAATGCTCAGCATGTGCTTCTGTAATGACACGGTGTCTGAGGAGGCTAGGACCATCTCTGTCTCGCTCCCTGATGGCTTCCTCAGGGCCTCCACCTGTGCCTGGCACACAGTAAAAGTATGCAATAAATATTTTGCCGACTGAAGGAACATTAAGACACATAAAGAATTGTTCCTTAGAAGGTGGTGCCCACATGATCGTCTCCACCCGGGGCTCACAGGCTTATTCTGGGACCCACCTCAGACCCCCAAAGTACCCAGCTGGGACTTTCCCACAGGCACCAGGACCTAAGACCCACCAAAGTTCAAGTTCAATCTGCATGCTTTCAGCCCCTTTGTGCATACAAAAGGCATCACCATTCAAAGAGGTAAAGGCTCTAGGCCAAGGTCCCAGATACAGGAAGCAGCAGTGCCAGGACTAGAACCCAGGTGCAAAGGCACCACCCCATTCTCTCTTTCCCCACCCCAATCTCAAACATCCCTGAACTAGTACAGCCTTCTCATAACTCAGCTCAGAAATCTGGAAGGATCACATCTTTAACCGAGGGCAGCGAGTTGCTGAAAAGCCAGGGAGCTCCATGTTCGTGAAAGGATTAGGAAACTTACTACACAGACAGACTCCAGTGACCTCCACTCTTTTCTCACCATGCTTCTCCCACAAAATGACTTGTATTTAAGTGAGAGAAAAGAAAAAAATATCCACCATAGGACATGAAAAATCCCCCACCACTCAGCCCCCAGGCATATAGGGGAATGCCTCTTATTCAACCCTGCTCTGTCCTCTCTTTCCTGATTAGCCTGTGGCTACTTGTTAATGACCCTCAAATATGCTTTGATCATCCAACAGCAATTTAGGGGCTAGTCAGGAGACAGGGAGGGCTTAGGGTGGTGCTTCTTGCAAGAAGCCAAGTGGAAGCCCAGGGTGTCAGGAAGGCATGGGGAGGCTGCTGGCCCTGTGTCACTGTTGGCTAGACCATGCATCAGCCTTGCCCACTTTTCCTTATGATGCCAACACCTGAGCATGAGTGTCATTCTGGAGAGAAGATGGATGGCACTGCTTTAAGAAGAGGCTTAACCTTCTTTAAAAACACCAACAGAGCCTGTGCCATCAGTCATTCCAGGCTGAGGAAACAGCTTGTGCCAAGGCTAGGAGGAGAGAAGGCAAACCAGAGCTGTAAGCAATCCCTAAGTTCTAGCTATGGAGTGCTCAGCACATGCCAGGCACTGTGGTGAGCGTTCCATGCTCAGTACCACAGAGAATTCTCACCCCCTGGTATTATGATTCCCTTTTTACAGATGGAGAAACTTAATCTTGCTCAAAGTCTTGCTCAAAGACAGGGGAGCTGGGATTTGAAGCCAAACAGATTTCACTGGGAAGGTCCTAACAGGTTACACCAGAAACTCCATCTATAGATGGGAAAACTGAGGCCAACCGTCAGCACAATGGAGAAGATGTTGGTCTAGGGCTGCACAGCTGGGTATACATATATTCACTTTTCTGAAAACTACCCAAAGTAGGAACTGATTATCTTTTACACCTCATACAGCTAACAGCAGGGATTTGCAAACAGTAGGAGCTCAAATGTCTCTGGCTCAACTCTGAAAGATGTTTTAGCCTCTGAAGGCTAAAAATTGCTTGGCCTCTAAATGCCTTAATTTTGAATTTAGAAAACCAAGCTCCAGTCCTGGGTCTGTCATCAACCTGCTGTGTGACTTTGTGTAGGTCTCTTTCCCTCTCTGGGCCTTGGCTTCCTTAGTTATAACACTAAAGAGGTGGACTAGAATGATCTACCGAGGGGTGTCCAAACTTTGTTTCTTTTCTGCTGCACATTGAAAGAAAAAGAGTTGTCTTGGGCTTCACATTGAATACACAAATACTAATAAATGCTGATAAGCCAAAAAAAAAAAAAAGGCCCATGCATAATTTTTAAGATATCTGACACCACAGATAAACAAAACAGTCCTCACATAATCGGCATGTGGCCTACAGGCCATAGGTTGGACACCTAGGATAGGTGCTCTGACAAGCAAGGCTCCGGAGCTCCTCCTGGATGAGGAATTCCACACCAACCTCCTGTCCTGCAGTGACCTGTTCCCTTGACTCACAGACTCATTTAAAGACTTCTATGTCTTAAGTTTAAATCTTTAATCCAGTGAGAGTCTACCTTAGTTAACGGTGAGAGGTATGGGTTTAGTTTTAGTCTTCTACAGGTCACCAGCCAGTTCACCCAGCACCATTTGTTAAATATGAAATCTTTTCCCCCACTGGATGTTTTTCATTGGCTTGTCAAAGATCAAGTAATGGTAGGTAGCTGGATTCATCTCTTGGTTCTCTATTCTGTTCCAAACGTCTATCTCTCTGTTTTTGTGCCAATACCATGCTGTTTTGATCACTATCGATTTAT